>CM023195.1:7108112-7408112 GCA_013167095.2 Daphnia sinensis | reverse complement strand
TAATAGCAATAGCGTACACAAAGGCAAAGTTTTGCTTGTTCAACTCTGACGTCAGGAAATTCGCCGGTTTGAAAAAAAGCGTCATAGGCTGACGTCAGCAAAATCACAAGGAAAGTAGACACGCAACTGGCCCGTAAGAGGATCGAACTCATGACCTCCGCGTTATTAGCACGGCGCTCTAACCAACTGAGCTAACAGGCCGTCGAACATTGACTATTGTTTTAATTTTATAAATTAGCCAGCATCTCAACGAGCATTCAATTGCAACTCCATCAATATCATAACAAAATTTGTGTATTTTCCTCTGGAACCGATGTGAGCGCGACGCAACTTCCATAGTTATCACACTAACTTAACTCAAACAATACCACTGCATCGTCAGTTCGTGGGTGACGGAATAACACTATTACAATTGCCATTAAGAATTTAGGCAAGTGTAAGACGCTTCACATTCACACTTGTGCCACCCAATGTTGAATGCAAACATCCTTGAACCTTTGAACGATGTGCTTCCTCAAATGTTCGCAGATGGTAGGATTTGAACCTACGCTCCAAGATGGAAACTGATTTCGAGTCAGTCGCCTTAACCACTCGGCCACATCTGCTGCCACCTATACGCTGAATTTTTAAAAATAATAGCAATAGCGTACACAAAGGCAAAGTTTTGCTTGTTCAACTCTGACGTCAGGAAATTCGCCGGTTTGAAAAAAAGCGTCATAGGCTGACGTCAGCAAAATCACAAGGAAAGTAGACACGCAACTGGCCCGTAAGAGGATCGAACTCATGACCTCCGCGTTATTAGCACGGCGCTCTAACCAACTGAGCTAACAGGCCGTCGAACATTGACTATTGTTTTAATTTTATAAATTAGCCAGCATCTCAACGAGCATTCAATTGCAACTCCATCAATATCATAACAAAATTTGTGTATTTTCCTCTGGAACCGATGTGAGCGCGACGCAACTTCCATAGTTATCACACTAACTTAACTCAAACAATACCACTGCATCGTCAGTTCGTGGGTGACGGAATAACACTATTACAATTGCCATTAAGAATTTAGGCAAGTGTAAGACGCTTCACATTCACACTTGTGCCACCCAATGTTGAATGCAAACATCCTTGAACCTTTGAACGATGTGCTTCCTCAAATGTTCGCAGATGGTAGGATTCGAACCTACGCTCCAAGATGGAAACTGATTTCGAGTCAGTCGCCTTAACCACTCGGCCACATCTGCTGCCACCTATACGCTGAATTTTTAAAAATAATAGCAATAGCGTACACAAAGGCAAAGTTTTGCTTGTTCAACTCTGACGTCAGGAAATTCGCCGGTTTGAAAAAAAGCGTCATAGGCTGACGTCAGCAAAATCACAAGGAAAGTAGACACGCAACTGGCCCGTAAGAGGATCGAACTCATGACCTCCGCGTTATTAGCACGGCGCTCTAACCAACTGAGCTAACAGGCCGTCGTACATTGACTATTGTTTTAATTTTATAAATTAGCCAGCATCTCAACGAGCATTCAATTGCAACTCCATCAATATCATAACAAAATTTGTGTATTTTCCTCTGGAACCGATGTGAGCGCGACGCAACTTCCATAGTTATCACACTAACTTAACTCAAACAATACCACTGCATCGTCAGTTCGTGGGTGACGGAATAACACTATTACAATTGCCATTAAGAATTTAGGCAAGTGTAAGACGCTTCACATTCACACTTGTGCCACCCAATGTTGAATGCAAACATCCTTGAACCTTTGAACGATGTGCTTCCTCAAATGTTCGCAGATGGTAGGATTCGAACCTACGCTCCAAGATGGAAACTGATTTCGAGTCAGTCGCCTTAACCACTCGGCCACATCTGCTGCCACCTATACGCTGAATTTTTAAAAATAATAGCAATAGCGTACACAAAGGCAAAGTTTTGCTTGTTCAACTCTGACGTCAGGAAATTCGCCGGTTTGAAAAAAAGCGTCATAGGCTGACGTCAGCAAAATCACAAGGAAAGTAGACACGCAACTGGCCCGTAAGAGGATCGAACTCATGACCTCCGCGTTATTAGCACGGCGCTCTAACCAACTGAGCTAACAGGCCGTCGAACATTGACTATTGTTTTAATTTTATAAATTAGCCAGCATCTCAACGAGCATTCAATTGCAACTCCATCAATATCATAACAAAATTTGTGTATTTTCCTCTGGAACCGATGTGAGCGCGACGCAACTTCCATAGTTATCACACTAACTTAACTCAAACAATACCACTGCATCGTCAGTTCGTGGGTGACGGAATAACACTATTACAATTGCCATTAAGAATTTAGGCAAGTGTAAGACGCTTCACATTCACACTTGTGCCACCCAATGTTGAATGAAAACATCCTTGAACCTTTGAACGATGTGCTTCCTCAAATGTTCGCAGATGGTAGGATTCGAACCTACGCTCCAAGATGGAAACTGATTTCGAGTCAGTCGCCTTAACCACTCGGCCACATCTGCTGCCACCTATACGCTGAATTTTTAAAATAATAGCAATAGCGTACACAAAGGCAAAGTTTTGCTTGTTCAACTCTGACGTCAGGAAATTCGCCGGTTTGAAAAAAAGCGTCATAGGCTGACGTCAGCAAAATCACAAGGAAAGTAGACACGCAACTGGCCCGTAAGAGGATCGAACTCATGACCTCCGCGTTATTAGCACGGCGCTCTAACCAACTGAGCTAACAGGCCGTCGAACATTGACTATTGTTTTAATTTTATAAATTAGCCAGCATCTCAACGAGCATTCAATTGCAACTCCATCAATATCATAACAAAATTTGTGTATTTTCCTCTGGAACCGATGTGAGCGCGACGCAACTTCCATAGTTATCACACTAACTTAACTCAAACAATACCACTGCATCGTCAGTTCGTGGGTGACGGAATAACACTATTACAATTGCCATTAAGAATTTAGGCAAGTGTAAGACGCTTCACATTCACACTTGTGCCACCCAATGTTGAATGCAAACATCCTTGAACCTTTGAACGATGTGCTTCCTCAAATGTTCGCAGATGGTAGGATTTGAACCTACGCTCCAAGATGGAAACTGATTTCGAGTCAGTCGCCTTAACCACTCGGCCACATCTGCTGCCACCTATACGCTGAATTTTTAAAAATAATAGCAATAGCGTACACAAAGGCAAAGTTTTGCTTGTTCAACTCTGACGTCAGGAAATTCGCCGGTTTGAAAAAAAGCGTCATAGGCTGACGTCAGCAAAATCACAAGGAAAGTAGACACGCAACTGGCCCGTAAGAGGATCGAACTCATGACCTCCGCGTTATTAGCACGGCGCTCTAACCAACTGAGCTAACAGGCCGTCGAACATTGACTATTGTTTTAATTTTATAAATTAGCCAGCATCTCAACGAGCATTCAATTGCAACTCCATCAATATCATAACAAAATTTGTGTATTTTCCTCTGGAACCGATGTGAGCGCGACGCAACTTCCATAGTTATCACACTAACTTAACTCAAACAATACCACTGCATCGTCAGTTCGTGGGTGACGGAATAACACTATTACAATTGCCATTAAGAATTTAGGCAAGTGTAAGACGCTTCACATTCACACTTGTGCCACCCAATGTTGAATGCAAACATCCTTGAACCTTTGAACGATGTGCTTCCTCAAATGTTCGCAGATGGTAGGATTCGAACCTACGCTCCAAGATGGAAACTGATTTCGAGTCAGTCGCCTTAACCACTCGGCCACATCTGCTGCCACCTATACGCTGAATTTTTAAAAATAATAGCAATAGCGTACACAAAGGCAAAGTTTTGCTTGTTCAACTCTGACGTCAGGAAATTCGCCGGTTTGAAAAAAAGCGTCATAGGCTGACGTCAGCAAAATCACAAGGAAAGTAGACACGCAACTGGCCCGTAAGAGGATCGAACTCATGACCTCCGCGTTATTAGCACGGCGCTCTAACCAACTGAGCTAACAGGCCGTCGAACATTGACTATTGTTTTAATTTTATAAATTAGCCAGCATCTCAACGAGCATTCAATTGCAACTCCATCAATATCATAACAAAATTTGTGTATTTTCCTCTGGAACCGATGTGAGCGCGACGCAACTTCCATAGTTATCACACTAACTTAACTCAAACAATACCACTGCATCGTCAGTTCGTGGGTGACGGAATAACACTATTACAATTGCCATTAAGAATTTAGGCAAGTGTAAGACGCTTCACATTCACACTTGTGCCACCCAATGTTGAATGCAAACATCCTTGAACCTTTGAACGATGTGCTTCCTCAAATGTTCGCAGATGGTAGGATTCGAACCTACGCTCCAAGATGGAAACTGATTTCGAGTCAGTCGCCTTAACCACTCGGCCACATCTGCTGCCACCTATACGCTGAATTTTTAAAAATAATAGCAATAGCGTACACAAAGGCAAAGTTTTGCTTGTTCAACTCTGACGTCAGGAAATTCGCCGGTTTGAAAAAAAGCGTCATAGGCTGACGTCAGCAAAATCACAAGGAAAGTAGACACGCAACTGGCCCGTAAGAGGATCGAACTCATGACCTCCGCGTTATTAGCACGGCGCTCTAACCAACTGAGCTAACAGGCCGTCGAACATTGACTATTGTTTTAATTTTATAAATTAGCCAGCATCTCAACGAGCATTCAATTGCAACTCCATCAATATCATAACAAAATTTGTGTATTTTCCTCTGGAACCGATGTGAGCGCGACGCAACTTCCATAGTTATCACACTAACTTAACTCAAACAATACCACTGCATCGTCAGTTCGTGGGTGACGGAATAACACTATTACAATTGCCATTAAGAATTTAGGCAAGTGTAAGACGCTTCACATTCACACTTGTGCCACCCAATGTTGAATGCAAACATCCTTGAACCTTTGAACGATGTGCTTCCTCAAATGTTCGCAGATGGTAGGATTCGAACCTACGCTCCAAGATGGAAACTGATTTCGAGTCAGTCGCCTTAACCACTCGGCCACATCTGCTGCCACCTATACGCTGAATTTTTAAAAATAATAGCAATAGCGTACACAAAGGCAAAGTTTTGCTTGTTCAACTCTGACGTCAGGAAATTCGCCGGTTTGAAAAAAAGCGTCATAGGCTGACGTCAGCAAAATCACAAGGAAAGTAGACACGCAACTGGCCCGTAAGAGGATCGAACTCATGACCTCCGCGTTATTAGCACGGCGCTCTAACCAACTGAGCTAACAAGCCGTCGAACATTGACTATTGTTTTAATTTTATAAATTAGCCAGCATCTCAACGAGCATTCAATTGCAACTCCATCAATATCATAACAAAATTTGTGTATTTTCCTCTGGAAACGATGTGAGCGCGACGCAACTTCCATAGTTATCACACTAACTTAACTCAAACAATACCACTGCATCGTCAGTTCGTGGGTGACGGAATAACACTATTACAATTGCCATTAAGAATTTAGGCAAGTGTAAGACGCTTCACATTCACACTTGTGCCACCCAATGTTGAATGCAAACATCCTTGAACCTTTGAACGATGTGCTTCCTCAAATGTTCGCAGATGGTAGGATTCGAACCTACGCTCCAAGATGGAAACTGATTTCGAGTCAGTCGCCTTAACCACTCGGCCACATCTGCTGCCACCTATACGCTGAATTTTTAAAAATAATAGCAATAGCGTACACAAAGGCAAAGTTTTGCTTGTTCAACTCTGACGTCAGGAAATTCGCCGGTTTGAAAAAAAGCGTCATAGGCTGACGTCAGCAAAATCACAAGGAAAGTAGACACGCAACTGGCCCGTAAGAGGATCGAACTCATGACCTCCGCGTTATTAGCACGGCGCTCTAACCAACTGAGCTAACAGGCCGTCAAACATTGACTATTGTTTTAATTTTATAAATTAGCCAGCATCTCAACGAGCATTCAATTGCAACTCCATCAATATCATAACAAAATTTGTGTATTTTCCTCTGGAACCGATGTGAGCGCGACGCAACTTCCATAGTTATCACACTAACTTAACTCAAACAATACCACTGCATCGTCAGTTCGTGGGTGACGGAATAACACTATTACAATTGCCATTAAGAATTTAGGCAAGTGTAAGACGCTTCACATTCACACTTGTGCCACCCAATGTTGAATGCAAACATCCTTGAACCTTTGAACGATGTGCTTCCTCAAATGTTCGCAGATGGTAGGATTCGAACCTACGCTCCAAGATGGAAACTGATTTCGAGTCAGTCGCCTTAACCACTCGGCCACATCTGCTGCCACCTATACGCTGAATTTTTAAAAATAATAGCAATAGCGTACACAAAGGCAAAGTTTTGCTTGTTCAACTCTGACGTCAGGAAATTCGCCGGTTTGAAAAAAAGCGTTATAGGCTGACGTCAGCAAAATCACAAGGAAAGTAGACACGCAACTGGCCCGTAAGAGGATCGAACTCATGACTTCCGCGTTATTAGCACGGCGCTCTAACCAACTGAGCTAACAGGCCGTCGAACATTGACTATTGTTTTAATTTTATAAATTAGCCAGCATCTCAACGAGCATTCAATTGCAACTCCATCAATATCATAACAAAATTTGTGTATTTTCCTCTGGAACCGATGTGAGCGCGACGCAACTTCCATAGTTATCACACTAACTTAACTCAAACAATACCACTGCATCGTCAGTTCGTGGGTGACGGAATAACACTATTACAATTGCCATTAAGAATTTAGGCAAGTGTAAGACGCTTCACATTCACACTTGTGCCACCCAATGTTGAATGCAAACATCCTTGAACCTTTGAACGATGTGCTTCCTCAAATGTTCGCAGATGGTAGGATTCGAACCTACGCTCCAAGATGGAAACTGATTTCGAGTCAGTCGCCTTAACCACTCAGCCACATCTGCTGCCACCTATACGCTGAATTTTTAAAAATAATAGCAATAGCGTACACAAAGGCAAAGTTTTGCTTGTTCAACTCTGACGTCAGGAAATTCGCCGGTTTGAAAAAAAGCGTCATAGGCTGACGTCAGCAAAATCACAAGGAAAGTAGACACGCAACTGGCCCGTAAGAGGATCGAACTCATGACCTCCGCGTTATTAGCACGGCGCTCTAACCAACTGAGCTAACAGGCCGTCGAACATTGACTATTGTTTTAATTTTATAAATTAGCCAGCATCTCAACGAGCATTCAATTGCAACTCCATCAATATCATAACAAAATTTGTGTATTTTCCTCTGGAACCGATGTGAGCGCGACGCAACTTCCATAGTTATCACACTAACTTAACTCAAACAATACCACTGCATCGTCAGTTCGTGGGTGACGGAATAACACTATTACAATTGCCATTAAGAATTTAGGCAAGTGTAAGACGCTTCACATTCACACTTGTGCCACCCAATGTTGAATGCAAACATCCTTGAACCTTTGAACGATGTGCTTCCTCAAATGTTCGCAGATGGTAGGATTCGAACCTACGCTCCAAGATGGAAACTGATTTCGAGTCAGTCGCCTTAACCACTCGGCCACATCTGCTGCCACCTATACGCTGAATTTTTAAAAATAATAGCAATAGCGTACACAAAGGCAAAGTTTTGCTTGTTCAACTCTGACGTCAGGAAATTCGCCGGTTTGAAAAAAAGCGTCATAGGCTGACGTCAGCAAAATCACAAGGAAAGTAGACACGCAACTGGCCCGTAAGAGGATCGAATTCATGACCTCCGCGTTATTAGCACGGCGCTCTAACCAACTGAGCTAACAGGCCATCGAACATTGACTATTGTTTTAATTTTATAAATTAGCCAGCATCTCAACGAGCATTCAATTGCAACTCCATCATTATCATAACAAAATTTGTGTATTTTCCTCTGGAACCGATGTGAGCGCGACGCAACTTCCATAGTTATCACACTAACTTAACTCAAACAATACCACTGCATCGTCAGTTCGTGGGTGACGGAATAACACTATTACAATTGCCATTAAGAATTTAGGCAAGTGTAAGACGCTTCACATTCACACTTGTGCCACCCAATGTTGAATGCAAACATCCTTGAACCTTTGAACGATGTGCTTCCTCAAATGTTCGCAGATGGTAGGATTCGAACCTACGCTCCAAGATGGAAACTGATTTCGAGTCAGTCGCCTTAACCACTCGGCCACATCTGCTGCCACCTATACGCTGAATTTTTAAAAATAATAGCAATAGCGTACACAAAGGCAAAGTTTTGCTTGTTCAACTCTGACGTCAGGAAATTCGCCGGTTTGAAAAAAAGCGTCATAGGCTGACGTCAGCAAAATCACAAGGAAAGTAGACACGCAACTGGCCCGTAAGAGGATCGAACTCATGACCTCCGCGTTATTAGCACGGCGCTCTAACCAACTGAGCTAACAGGCCGTCGAACATTGACTATTGTTTTAATTTTATAAATTAGCCAGTATCTCAACGAGCATTCAATTGCAACTCCATCAATATCATAACAAAATTTGTGTATTTTCCTCTGGAACCGATGTGAGCGCGACGCAACTTCCATAGTTATCACACTAACTTAACTCAAACAATACCACTGCATCATCAGTTCGTGGGTGACGGAATAACACTATTACAATTGCCATTAAGAATTTAGGCAAGTGTAAGACGCTTCACATTCACACTTGTGCCACCCAATGTTGAATGCAAACATCCTTGAACCTTTGAACGATGTGCTTCCTCAAATGTTCGCAGATGGTAGGATTCGAACCTACGCTCCAAGATGGAAACTGATTTCGAGTCAGTCGCCTTAACCACTCGGCCACATCTGCTGCCACCTATACGCTGAATTTTTAAAAATAATAGCAATAGCGTACACAAAGGCAAAGTTTTGCTTGTTCAACTCTGACGTCAGGAAATTCGCCGGTTTGAAAAAAAGCGTCATAGGCTGACGTCAGCAAAATCACAAGGAAAGTAGACACGCAACTGGCCCGTAAGAGGATCGAACTCATGACCTCCGCGTTATTAGCACGGCGCTCTAACCAACTGAGCTAACAGGCCGTCGAACATTGACTATTGTTTTAATTTTATAAATTAGCCAGCATCTCAACGAGCATTCAATTGCAACTCCATCAATATCATAACAAAATTTGTGTATTTTCCTCTGGAACCTATGTGAGCGCGACGCAACTTCCATAGTTATCACACTAACTTAACTCAAACAATACCACTGCATCGTCAGTTCGTGGGTGACGGAATAACACTATTACAATTGCCATTAAGAATTTAGGCAAGTGTAAGACGCTTCACATTCACACTTGTGCCACCCAATGTTGAATGCAAACATCCTTGAACCTTTGAACGATGTGCTTCCTCAAATGTTCGCAGATGGTAGGATTCGAACCTACGCTCCAAGATGGAAACTGATTTCGAGTCAGTCGCCTTAACCACTCGGCCACATCTGCTGCCACCTATACGCTGAATTTTTAAAAATAATAGCAATAGCGTACACAAAGGCAAAGTTTTGCTTGTTCAACTCTGACGTCAGGAAATTCGCCGGTTTGAAAAAAAGCGTCATAGGCTGACGTCAGCAAAATCACAAGGAAAGTAGACACGCAACTGGCCCGTAAGAGGATCGAACTCATGACCTCCGCGTTATTAGCACGGCGCTCTAACCAACTGAGCTAACAGGCCGTCGAACATTGACTATTGTTTTAATTTTATAAATTAGCCAGTATCTCAACGAGCATTCAATTGCAACTCCATCAATATCATAACAAAATTTGTGTATTTTCCTCTGGAACCGATGTGAGCGCGACGCAACTTCCATAGTTATCACACTAACTTAACTCAAACAATACCACTGCATCATCAGTTCGTGGGTGACGGAATAACACTATTACAATTGCCATTAAGAATTTAGGCAAGTGTAAGACGCTTCACATTCACACTTGTGCAACCCAATATTGAATGCAAACATCCTTGAACCTTTGAACGATGTGCTTCCTCAAATGTTCGCAGATGGTAGGATTCGAACCTACGCTCCAAGATGGAAACTGATTTCGAGTCAGTCGCCTTAACCACTCGGCCACATCTGCTGCCACCTATACGCTGAATTTTTAAAAATAATAGCAATAGCGTACACAAAGGCAAAGTTTTGCTTGTTCAACTCTGACGTCAGGAAATTCGCCGGTTTGAAAAAAAGCGTCATAGGCTGACGTCAGCAAAATCACAAGGAAAGTAGACACGCAACTGGCCCGTAAGAGGATCGAACTCATGACCTCCGCGTTATTAGCACGGCGCTCTAACCAACTGAGCTAACAGGCCGTCGAACATTGACTATTGTTTTAATTTTATAAATTAGCCAGCATCTCAACGAGCATTCAATTGCAACTCCATCAATATCATAACAAAATTTGTGTATTTTCCTCTGGAACCGATGTGAGCGCGACGCAACTTCCATAGTTATCACACTAACTTAACTCAAACAATACCACTGCATCGTCAGTTCGTGGGTGACGGAATAACACTATTACAATTGCCATTAAGAATTTAGGCAAGTGTAAGACGCTTCACATTCACACTTGTGCCACCCAATGTTGAATGCAAACATCCTTGAACCTTTGAACGATGTGCTTCCTCAAATGTTCGCAGATGGTAGGATTCGAACCTACGCTCCAAGATGGAAACTGATTTCGAGTCAGTCGCCTTAACCACTCGGCCACATCTGCTGCCACCTATACGCTGATTTTTTAAAAATAATAGCAATAGCGTACACAAAGGCAAAGTTTTGCTTGTTCAACTCTGACGTCAGGAAATTCGCCGGTTTGAAAAAAAGCGTCATAGGCTGACGTCAGCAAAATCACAAGGAAAGTAGACACGCAACTGGCCCGTAAGAGGATCGAACTCATGACCTCCGCGTTATTAGCACGGCGCTCTAACCAACTGAGCTAACAGGCCGTCGTACATTGACTATTGTTTTAATTTTATAAATTAGCCAGCATCTCAACGAGCATTCAATTGCAACTCCATCAATATCATAACAAAATTTGTGTATTTTCCTCTGGAACCGATGTGAGCGCGACGCAACTTCCATAGTTATCACACTAACTTAACTCAAACAATACCACTGCATCGTCAGTTCGTGGGTGACGGAATAACACTATTACAATTGCCATTAAGAATTTAGGCAAGTGTAAGACGCTTCACATTCACACTTGTGCCACCCAATGTTGAATGCAAACATCCTTGAACCTTTGAACGATGTGCTTCCTCAAATGTTCGCAGATGGTAGGATTCGAACCTACGCTCCAAGATGGAAACTGATTTCGAGTCAGTCGCCTTAACCACTCGGCCACATCTGCTGCCACCTATACGCTGAATTTTTAAAAATAATAGCAATAGCGTACACAAAGGCAAAGTTTTGCTTGTTCAACTCTGACGTCAGGAAATTCGCCGGTTTGAAAAAAAGCGTCATAGGCTGACGTCAGCAAAATCACAAGGAAAGTAGACACGCAACTGGCCCGTAAGAGGATCGAACTCATGACCTCCGCGTTATTAGCACGGCGCTCTAACCAACTGAGCTAACAGGCCGTCGAACATTGACTATTGTTTTAATTTTATAAATTAGCCAGCATCTCAACGAGCATTCAATTGCAACTCCATCAATATCATAACAAAATTTGTGTATTTTCCTCTGGAACCGATGTGAGCGCGACGCAACTTCCATAGTTATCACACTAACTTAACTCAAACAATACCACTGCATCGTCAGTTCGTGGGTGACGGAATAACACTATTACAATTGCCATTAAGAATTTAGGCAAGTGTAAGACGCTTCACATTCACACTTGTGCCACCCAATGTTGAATGCAAACATCCTTGAACCTTTGAACGATGTGCTTCCTCAAATGTTCGCAGATGGTAGGATTCGAACCTACGCTCCAAGATGGAAACTGATTTCGAGTCAGTCGCCTTAACCACTCGGCCACATCTGCTGCCACCTATACGCTGAATTTTTAAAAATAATAGCAATAGCGTACACAAAGGCAAAGTTTTGCTTGTTCAACTCTGACGTCAGGAAATTCGCCGGTTTGAAAAAAAGCGTCATAGGCTGACGTCAGCAAAATCACAAGGAAAGTAGACACGCAACTGGCCCGTAAGAGGATCGAACTCATGACCTCCGCGTTATTAGCACGGCGCTCTAACCAACTGAGCTAACAGGCCGTCGAACATTGACTATTGTTTTAATTTTATAAATTAGCCAGCATCTCAACGAGCATTCAATTGCAACTCCATCAATATCATAACAAAATTTGTGTATTTTCCTCTGGAACCGATGTGAGCGCGACGCAACTTCCATAGTTATCACACTAACTTAACTCAAACAATACCACTGCATCGTCAGTTCGTGGGTGACGGAATAACACTATTACAATTGCCATTAAGAATTTAGGCAAGTGTAAGACGCTTCACATTCACACTTGTGCCACCCAATGTTGAATGCAAACATCCTTGAACCTTTGAACGATGTGCTTCCTCAAATGTTCGCAGATGGTAGGATTCGAACCTACGCTCCAAGATGGAAACTGATTTCGAGTCAGTCGCCTTAACCACTCGGCCACATCTGCTGCCACCTATACGCTGAATTTTTAAAAATAATAGCAATAGCGTACACAAAGGCAAAGTTTTGCTTGTTCAACTCTGACGTCAGGAAATTCGCCGGTTTGAAAAAAAGCGTCATAGGCTGACGTCAGCAAAATCACAAGGAAAGTAGACACGCAACTGGCCCGTAAGAGGATCGAACTCATGACCTCCGCGTTATTAGCACGGCGCTCTAACCAACTGAGCTAACAGGCCGTCGAACATTGACTATTGTTTTAATTTTATAAATTAGCCAGCATCTCAACGAGCATTCAATTGCAACTCCATCAATATCATAACAAAATTTGTGTATTTTCCTCTGGAACCGATGTGAGCGCGACGCAACTTCCATAGTTATCACACTAACTTAACTCAAACAATACCACTGCATCGTCAGTTCGTGGGTGACGGAATAACACTATTACAATTGCCATTAAGAATTTAGGCAAGTGTAAGACGCTTCACATTCACACTTGTGCCACCCAATGTTGAATGCAAACATCCTTGAACCTTTGAACGATGTGCTTCCTCAAATGTTCGCAGATGGTAGGATTCGAACCTACGCTCCAAGATGGAAACTGATTTCGAGTCAGTCGCCTTAACCACTCGGCCACATCTGCTGCCACCTATACGCTGAATTTTTAAAATAATAGCAATAGCGTACACAAAGGCAAAGTTTTGCTTGTTCAACTCTGACGTCAGGAAATTCGCCGGTTTGAAAAAAAGCGTCATAGGCTGACGTCAGCAAAATCACAAGGAAAGTAGACACGCAACTGGCCCGTAAGAGGATCGAACTCATGACCTCCGCGTTATTAGCACGGCGCTCTAACCAACTGAGCTAACAGGCCGTCGAACATTGACTATTGTTTTAATTTTATAAATTAGCCAGCATCTCAACGAGCATTCAATTGCAACTCCATCAATATCATAACAAAATTTGTGTATTTTCCTCTGGAACCGATGTGAGCGCGACGCAACTTCCATAGTTATCACACTAACTTAACTCAAACAATACCACTGCATCGTCAGTTCGTGGGTGACGGAATAACACTATTACAATTGCCATTAAGAATTTAGGCAAGTGTAAGACGCTTCACATTCACACTTGTGCCACCCAATGTTGAATGCAAACATCCTTGAACCTTTGAACGATGTGCTTCCTCAAATGTTCGCAGATGGTAGGATTCGAACCTACGCTCCAAGATGGAAACTGATTTCGAGTCAGTCGCCTTAACCACTCGGCCACATCTGCTGCCACCTATACGCTGAATTTTTAAAAATAATAGCAATAGCGTACACAAAGGCAAAGTTTTGCTTGTTCAACTCTGACGTCAGGAAATTCGCCGGTTTGAAAAAAAGCGTCATAGGCTGACGTCAGCAAAATCACAAGGAAAGTAGACACGCAACTGGCCCGTAAGAGGATCGAACTCATGACTTCCGCGTTATTAGCACGGCGCTCTAACCAACTGAGCTAACAGGCCGTCGAACATTGACTATTGTTTTAATTTTATAAATTAGCCAGCATCTCAACGAGCATTCAATTGCAACTCCATCAATATCATAACAAAATTTGTGTATTTTCCTCTGGAACCGATGTGAGCGCGACGCAACTTCCATAGTTATCACACTAACTTAACTCAAACAATACCACTGCATCGTCAGTTCGTGGGTGACGGAATAACACTATTACAATTGCCATTAAGAATTTAGGCAAGTGTAAGACGCTTCACATTCACACTTGTGCCACCCAATGTTGAATGCAAACATCCTTGAACCTTTGAACGATGTGCTTCCTCAAATGTTCGCAGATGGTAGGATTCGAACCTACGCTCCAAGATGGAAACTGATTTCGAGTCAGTCGCCTTAACCACTCGGCCACATCTGCTGCCACCTATACGCTGAATTTTTAAAAATAATAGCAATAGCGTACACAAAGGCAAAGTTTTGCTTGTTCAACTCTGACGTCAGGAAATTCGCCGGTTTGAAAAAAAGCGTAATAGGCTGACGTCAGCAAAATCACAAGGAAAGTAGACACGCAACTGGCCCGTAAGAGGATCGAACTCATGACCTCCGCGTTATTAGCACGGCGCTCTAACCAACTGAGCTAACAGGCCGTCGAACATTGACTATTGTTTTAATTTTATAAATTAGCCAGCATCTCAACGAGCATTCAATTGCAACTCCATCAATATCATAACAAAATTTGTGTATTTTCCTCTGGAACCGATGTGAGCGCGACGCAACTTCCATAGTTATCACACTAACTTAACTCAAACAATACCACTGCATCGTCAGTTCGTGGGTGACGGAATAACACTATTACAATTGCCATTAAGAATTTAGGCAAGTGTAAGACGCTTCACATTCACACTTGTGCCACCCAATGTTGAATGCAAACATCCTTGAACCTTTGAACGATGTGCTTCCTCAAATGTTCGCAGATGGTAGGATTCGAACCTACGCTCCAAGATGGAAACTGATTTCGAGTCAGTCGCCTTAACCACTCGGCCACATCTGCTGCCACCTATACGCTGAATTTTTAAAATAATAGCAATAGCGTACACAAAGGCAAAGTTTTGCTTGTTCAACTCTGACGTCAGGAAATTCGCCGGTTTGAAAAAAAGCGTCATAGGCTGACGTCAGCAAAATCACAAGGAAAGTAGACACGCAACTGGCCCGTAAGAGGATCGAACTCATGACTTCCGCGTTATTAGCACGGCGCTCTAACCAACTGAGCTAACAGGCCGTCGAACATTGACTATTGTTTTAATTTTATAAATTAGCCAGCATCTCAACGAGCATTCAATTGCAACTCCATCAATATCATAACAAAATTTGTGTATTTTCCTCTGGAACCGATGTGAGCGCGACGCAACTTCCATAGTTATCACACTAACTTAACTCAAACAATACCACTGCATCGTCAGTTCGTGGGTGACGGAATAACACTATTACAATTGCCATTAAGAATTTAGGCAAGTGTAAGACGCTTCACATTCACACTTGTGCCACCCAATGTTGAATGCAAACATCCTTGAACCTTTGAACGATGTGCTTCCTCAAATGTTCGCAGATGGTAGGATTCGAACCTACGCTCCAAGATGGAAACTGATTTCGAGTCAGTCGCCTTAACCACTCGGCCACATCTGCTGCCACCTATACGCTGAATTTTTAAAATAATAGCAATAGCGTACACAAAGGCAAAGTTTTGCTTGTTCAACTCTGACGTCAGGAAATTCGCCGGTTTGAAAAAAAGCGTAATAGGCTGACGTCAGCAAAATCACAAGGAAAGTAGACACGCAACTGGCCCGTAAGAGGATCGAACTCATGACCTCCGCGTTATTAGCACGGCGCTCTAACCAACTGAGCTAACAGGCCGTCGAACATTGACTATTGTTTTAATTTTATAAATTAGCCAGCATCTCAACGAGCATTCAATTGCAACTCCATCAATATCATAACAAAATTTGTGTATTTTCCTCTGGAACCGATGTGAGCGCGACGCAACTTCCATAGTTATCACACTAACTTAACTCAAACAATACCACTGCATCGTCAGTTCGTGGGTGACGGAATAACACTATTACAATTGCCATTAAGAATTTAGGCAAGTGTAAGACGCTTCACATTCACACTTGTGCCACCCAATGTTGAATGCAAACATCCTTGAACCTTTGAACGATGTGCTTCCTCAAATGTTCGCAGATGGTAGGATTCGAACCTACGCTCCAAGATGGAAACTGATTTCGAGTCAGTCGCCTTAACCACTCGGCCACATCTGCTGCCACCTATACGCTGAATTTTTAAAAATAATAGCAATAGCGTACACAAAGGCAAAGTTTTGCTTGTTCAACTCTGACGTCAGGAAATTCGCCGGTTTGAAAAAAAGCGTCATAGGCTGACGTCAGCAAAATCACAAGGAAAGTAGACACGCAACTGGCCCGTAAGAGGATCGAACTCATGACCTCCGCGTTATTAGCACGGCGCTCTAACCAACTGAGCTAACAGGCCATCGAACATTGACTATTGTTTTAATTTTATAAATTAGCCAGCATCTCAACGAGCATTCAATTGCAACTCCATCATTATCATAACAAAATTTGTGTATTTTCCTCTGGAACCGATGTGAGCGCGACGCAACTTCCATAGTTATCACACTAACTTAACTCAAACAATACCACTGCATCGTCAGTTCGTGGGTGACGGAAAAACACTATTACAATTGCCATTAAGAATTTAGGCAAGTGTAAGACGCTTCACATTCACACTTGTGCCACCCAATGTTGAATGCAAACATCCTTGAACCTTTGAACGATGTGCTTCCTCAAATGTTCGCAGATGGTAGGATTCGAACCTACGCTCCAAGATGGAAACTGATTTCGAGTCAGTCGCCTTAACCACTCGGCCACATCTGCTGCCACCTATACGCTGAATTTTTAAAAATAATAGCAATAGCGTACACAAAGGCAAAGTTTTGCTTGTTCAACTCTGACGTCAGGAAATTCGCCGGTTTGAAAAAAAGCGTCATAGGCTGACGTCAGCAAAATCACAAGGAAAGTAGACACGCAACTGGCCCGTAAGAGGATCGAACTCATGACCTCCGCGTTATTAGTACGGCGCTCTAACCAACTGAGCTAACAGGCCATCGAACATTGACTATTGTTTTAATTTTATAAATTAGCCAGCATCTCAACGAGCATTCAATTGCAACTCCATCAATATCATAACAAAATTTGTGTATTTTCCTCTGGAACCGATGTGAGCGCGACGCAACTTCCATAGTTATCACACTAACTTAACTCAAACAATACCACTGCATCGTCAGTTCGTGGGTGACGGAATAACACTATTACAATTGCCATTAAGAATTTAGGCAAGTGTAAGACGCTTCACATTCACACTTGTGCCACCCAATGTTGAATGAAAACATCCTTGAACCTTTGAACGATGTGCTTCCTCAAATGTTCGCAGATGGTAGGATTCGAACCTACGCTCCAAGATGGAAACTGATTTCGAGTCAGTCGCCTTAACCACTCGGCACATCTGCTGCCACCTATACGCTGAATTTTTAAAATAATAGCAATAGCGTACACAAAGGCAAAGTTTTGCTTGTTCAACTCTGACGTCAGGAAATTCGCCGGTTTGAAAAAAAGCGTCATAGGCTGACGTCAGCAAAATCACAAGGAAAGTAGACACGCAACTGGCCCGTAAGAGGATCGAACTCATGACCTCCGCGTTATTAGCACGGCGCTCTAACCAACTGAGCTAACAGGCCGTCGAACATTGACTATTGTTTTAATTTTATAAATTAGCCAGCATCTCAACGAGCATTCAATTGCAACTCCATCAATATCATAACAAAATTTGTGTATTTTCCTCTGGAACCGATGTGAGCGCGACGCAACTTCCATAGTTATCACACTAACTTAACTCAAACAATACCACTGCATCGTCAGTTCGTGGGTGACGGAATAACACTATTACAATTGCCATTAAGAATTTAGGCAAGTGTAAGACGCTTCACATTCACACTTGTGCCACCCAATGTTGAATGCAAACATCCTTGAACCTTTGAACGATGTGCTTCCTCAAATGTTCGCAGATGGTAGGATTCGAACCTACGCTCCAAGATGGAAACTGATTTCGAGTCAGTCGCCTTAACCACTCGGCCACATCTGCTGCCACCTATACGCTGAATTTTTAAAAATAATAGCAATAGCGTACACAAAGGCAAAGTTTTGCTTGTTCAACTCTGACGTCAGGAAATTCGCCGGTTTGAAAAAAAGCGTAATAGGCTGACGTCAGCAAAATCACAAGGAAAGTAGACACGCAACTGGCCCGTAAGAGGATCGAACTCATGACCTCCGCGTTATTAGCACGGCGCTCTAACCAACTGAGCTAACAGGCCGTCGAACATTGACTATTGTTTTAATTTTATAAATTAGCCAGCATCTCAACGAGCATTCAATTGCAACTCCATCAATATCATAACAAAATTTGTGTATTTTCCTCTGGAACCGATGTGAGCGCGACGCAACTTCCATAGTTATCACACTAACTTAACTCAAACAATACCACTGCATCGTCAGTTCGTGGGTGACGGAATAACACTATTACAATTGCCATTAAGAATTTAGGCAAGTGTAAGACGCTTCACATTCACACTTGTGCCACCCAATGTTGAATGAAAACATCCTTGAACCTTTGAACGATGTGCTTCCTCAAATGTTCGCAGATGGTAGGATTCGAACCTACGCTCCAAGATGGAAACTGATTTCGAGTCAGTCGCCTTAACCACTCGGCCACATCTGCTGCCACCTATACGCTGAATTTTTAAAAATAATAGCAATAGCGTACACAAAGGCAAAGTTTTGCTTGTTCAACTCTGACGTCAGGAAATTCGCCGGTTTGAAAAAAAGCGTCATAGGCTGACGTCAGCAAAATCACAAGGAAAGTAGACACGCAACTGGCCCGTAAGAGGATCGAACTCATGACCTCCGCGTTATTAGCACGGCGCTCTAACCAACTGAGCTAACAGGCCGTCGAACATTGACTATTGTTTTAATTTTATAAATTAGCCAGCATCTCAACGAGCATTCAATTGCAACTCCATCAATATCATAACAAAATTTGTGTATTTTCCTCTGGAACCGATGTGAGCGCGACGCAACTTCCATAGTTATCACACTAACTTAACTCAAACAATACCACTGCATCGTCAGTTCGTGGGTGACGGAATAACACTATTACAATTGCCATTAAGAATTTAGGCAAGTGTAAGACGCTTCACATTCACACTTGTGCCACCCAATGTTGAATGCAAACATCCTTGAACCTTTGAACGATGTGCTTCCTCAAATGTTCGCAGATGGTAGGATTCGAACCTACGCTCCAAGATGGAAACTGATTTCGAGTCAGTCGCCTTAACCACTCGGCCACATCTGCTGCCACCTATACGCTGAATTTTTAAAAATAATAGCAATAGCGTACACAAAGGCAAAGTTTTGCTTGTTCAACTCTGACGTCAGGAAATTCGCCGGTTTGAAAAAAAGCGTCATAGGCTGACGTCAGCAAAATCACAAGGAAAGTAGACACGCAACTGGCCCGTAAGAGGATCGAACTCATGACCTCCGCGTTATTAGCACGGCGCTCTAACCAACTGAGCTAACAGGCCGTCGAACATTGACTATTGTTTTAATTTTATAAATTAGCCAGCATCTCAACGAACATTCAATTGCAACTCCATCAATATCATAACAAAATTTGTGTATTTTCCTCTGGAACCGATGTGAGCGCGACGCAACTTCCATAGTTATCACACTAACTTAACTCAAACAATACCACTGCATCATCAGTTCGTGGGTGACGGAATAACACTATTACAATTGCCATTAAGAATTTAGGCAAGTGTAAGACGCTTCACATTCACACTTGTGCCACCCAATGTTGAATGCAAACATCCTTGAACCTTTGAACGATGTGCTTCCTCAAATGTTCGCAGATGGTAGGATTCGAACCTACGCTCCAAGATGGAAACTGATTTCGAGTCAGTCGCCTTAACCACTCGGCCACATCTGCTGCCACCTATACGCTGAATTTTTAAAAATAATAGCAATAGCGTACACAAAGGCAAAGTTTTGCTTGTTCAACTCTGACGTCAGGAAATTCGCCGGTTTGAAAAAAGCGTCATAGGCTGACGTCAGCAAAATCACAAGGAAAGTAGACACGCAACTGGCCCGTAAGAGGATCGAACTCATGACCTCCGCGTTATTAGCACGGCGCTCTAACCAACTGAGCTAACAGGCCGTCGAACATTGACTATTGTTTTAATTTTATAAATTAGCCAGCATCTCAACGAGCATTCAATTGCAACTCCATCAATATCATAACAAAATTTGTGTATTTTCCTCTGGAACCGATGTGAGCGCGACGCAACTTCCATAGTTATCACACTAACTTAACTCAAACAATACCACTGCATCGTCAGTTCGTGGGTGACGGAATAACACTATTACAATTGCCATTAAGAATTTAGGCAAGTGTAAGACGCTTCACATTCACACTTGTGCCACCCAATGTTGAATGCAAACATCCTTGAACCTTTGAACGATGTGCTTCCTCAAATGTTCGCAGATGGTAGGATTCGAACCTACGCTCCAAGATGGAAACTGATTTCGAGTCAGTCGCCTTAACCACTCGGCCACATCTGCTGCCACCTATACGCTGAATTTTTAAAAATAATAGCAATAGCGTACACAAAGGCAAAGTTTTGCTTGTTCAACTCTGACGTCAGGAAATTCGCCGGTTTGAAAAAAAGCGTCATAGGCTGACGTCAGCAAAATCACAAGGAAAGTAGACACGCAACTGGCCCGTAAGAGGATCGAACTCATGACCTCCGCGTTATTAGCACGGCGCTCTAACCAACTGAGCTAACAGGCCGTCGAACATTGACTATTGTTTTAATTTTATAAATTAGCCAGCATCTCAACGAGCATTCAATTGCAACTCCATCAATATCATAACAAAATTTGTGTATTTTCCTCTGGAACCGATGTGAGCGCGACGCAACTTCCATAGTTATCACACTAACTTAACTCAAACAATACCACTGCATCGTCAGTTCGTGGGTGACGGAATAACACTATTACAATTGCCATTAAGAATTTAGGCAAGTGTAAGACGCTTCACATTCACACTTGTGCCACCCCATGTTGAATGCAAACATCCTTGAACCTTTGAACGATGTGCTTCCTCAAATGTTCGCAGATGGTAAGATTCGAACCTACGCTCCAAGATGGAAACTGATTTCGAGTCAGTCGCCTTAACCACTCGGCCACATCTGCTGCCACCTATACGCTGAATTTTTAAAAATAATAGCAATAGCGTACACAAAGGCAAAGTTTTGCTTGTTCAACTCTGACGTCAGGAAATTCGCCGGTTTGAAAAAAAGCGTCATAGGCTGACGTCAGCAAAATCACAAGGAAAGTAGACACGCAACTGGCCCGTAAGAGGATCGAACTCATGACCTCCGCGTTATTAGCACGGCGCTCTAACCAACTGAGCTAACAGGCCGTCGAACATTGACTATTGTTTTAATTTTATAAATTAGCCAGCATCTCAACGAGCATTCAATTGCAACTCCATCAATATCATAACAAAATTTGTGTATTTTCCTCTGGAACCGATGTGAGCGCGACGCAACTTCCATAGTTATCACACTAACTTAACTCAAACAATACCACTGCATCGTCAGTTCGTGGGTGACGGAATAACACTATTACAATTGCCATTAAGAATTTAGGCAAGTGTAAGACGCTTCACATTCACACTTGTGCCACCCCATGTTGAATGCAAACATCCTTGAACCTTTGAACGATGTGCTTCCTCAAATGTTCGCAGATGGTAAGATTCGAACCTACGCTCCAAGATGGAAACTGATTTCGAGTCAGTCGCCTTAACCACTCGGCCACATCTGCTGCCACCTATACGCTGAATTTTTAAAAATAATAGCAATAGCGTACACAAAGGCAAAGTTTTGCTTGTTCAACTCTGACGTCAGGAAATTCGCCGGTTTGAAAAAAAGCGTCATAGGCTGACGTCAGCAAAATCACAAGGAAAGTAGACACGCAACTGGCCCGTAAGAGGATCGAACTCATGACCTCCGCGTTATTAGCACGGCGCTCTAACCAACTGAGCTAACAGGCCGTCGAACATTAACTATTGTTTTAATTTTATAAATTAGCCAGCATCTCAACGAGCATTCAATTGCAACTCCATCAATATCATAACAAAATTTGTGTATTTTCCTCTGGAACCGATATGAGCGCGACGCAACTTCCATAGTTATCACACTAACTTAACTCAAACAATACCACTGCATCGTCAGTTCGTGGGTGACGGAATAACACTATTACAATTGCCATTAAGAATTTAGGCAAGTGTAAGACGCTTCACATTCACACTTGTGCCACCCAATGTTGAATGCAAACATCCTTGAACCTTTGAACGATGTGCTTCCTCAAATGTTCGCAGATGGTAGGATTCGAACCTACGCTCCAAGATGGAAACTGATTTCGAGTCAGTCGCCTTAACCACTCGGCCACATCTGCTGCCACCTATACGCTGAATTTTTAAAAATAATAGCAATAGCGTACACAAAGGCAAAGTTTTGCTTGTTCAACTCTGACGTCAGGAAATTTGCCGGTTTGAAAAAAAGCGTCATAGGCTGACGTCGGCAAAATCACAAGGAAAGTAGACACGCAACTGGCCCGTAAGAGGATCGAACTCATGACCTCCGCGTTATTAGCACGGCGCTCTAACCAACTGAGCTAACAGGCCGTTGAATATTGACTATTGTTTTAATTTTATAAATTAGCCAGCATCTCAACGAGCATTCAATTGCAACTCCATCAATATCATAACAAAATTTGTGTATTTTCCTCTGGAACCGATGTAAGCGCGACGCAACTTCCATAGTTATCACACTAACTTAACTCAAACAATACCACTGCATCGTCAGTTCGTGGGTGACGGAATAACACTATTACAATTGCCATTAAGAATTTAGGCAAGTGTAAGACGCTTCACATTCACACTTGTGCCACCCAATGTTGAATGCAAACATCCTTGAACCCTTGAACGATGTGCTTCCTCAAATGTTCGCAGATGGCAGGATTCGAACCTACGCTCCAAGATGGAAACTGATTTCGAGTCAGTCGCCTTAACCACTCGGCCACATCTGCTGCCACCTATACGCTGAATTTTTAAAAATAATAGCAATAGCGTACACAAAGGCAAAGTTTTGCTTGTTCAACTCTGACGTCAGGAAATTCGCCGGTTTGAAAAAAAGCGTCATAGGCTGACGTCAGCAAAATCACAAGGAAAGTAGACACGCAACTGGCCCGTAAGAGGATCGAACTCATGACCTCCGCGTTATTAGCACGGCGCTCTAACCAACTGAGCTAACAGGCCGTCGAACATTGACTATTGTTTTAATTTTATAAATTAGCCAGCATCTCAACGAGCATTCAATTGCAACTCCATCAATATCATAACAAAATTTGCCATTAAGAATTTAGGCAAGTGTAAGACGCTTCACATTCACACTTGTGCCACCCAATGTTGAATGCAAACATCCTTGAACCTTTGAACAATGTGCTTCCTCAAATGTTCGCAGATGGTAGGATTCGAACCTACGCTCTAAGATGGAAACTGATTTCGAGTCAGTCGCCTTAACCACTCGGCCACATCTGCTGCCACCTATACGCTGAATTTTTAAAAATAATAGCAATAGCGTACACAAAGGCAAAGTTTTGCTTGTTCAACTCTGACGTCAGGAAATTCGCCGGTTTGAAAAAAAGCGTCATAGGCTGACGTCAGCAAAATCACAAGGAAAGTAGACACGCAACTGGCCCGTAAAAGGATCGAACTCATGACCTCCGCGTTATTAGCACGGCGCTCTAACCAACTGAGTTAACAGGCCGTCGATCATTGACTATTGTTTTAATTTTATAAATTAGCCAGCATCTCAACGAGCATTCAATTGCAACTCCATCAATATCATAAAAAAATTTGTGTATATTCCTCTGGAACCGATGTGAGCGCGACGCAACTTCCATAGTTATCACACTAACTTAACTCAAACAATACCACTGCATCGTCAGTTCGTGGGTGACGGAATAACACTATTACAATTGCCATTAAGAATTTAGGCAAGTGTAAGACGCTTCACATTCACACTTGTGCCACCCAATGTTGAATGCAAACATCCTTGAACCTTTGAACGATGTGCTTCCTCAAATGTTCGCAGATGGTAGGATTCGAACCTACGCTCCAAGATGGAAACTGATTTCGAGTCAGTCGCCTTAACCACTCGGCCACATCTGCTGCCACCTATACGCTGAATTTTTAAAAATAATAGCAATAGCGTACACAAAGGCAAAGTTTTGCTTGTTCAACTCTGACGTCAGGAAATTCGCCGGTTTGAAAAAAAGCGTCATAGGCTGACGTCAGCAAAATCACAAGGAAAGTAGACACGCAACTGGCCCGTAAGAGGATCGAACTCATGACCTCCGCGTTATTAGCACGGCGCTCTAACCAACTGAGCTAACAGGCCGTCGAACATTGACTATTGTTTTAATTTTATAAATTAGCCAGCATCTCAACGAGCATTCAATTGCAACTCCATCAATATCATAACAAAATTTTTGTATTAAAAATAAACTTGTTTCAGCCAATGTTTAATGCAAACATCCTGAAACCCTTGACTGATGAGCCCCCTCAAATTTTCGCAGATGGTAGGATTCGAACCTGCGCTCCAAGATGGAAACTGATTTCTTTTTTATATTAAAATGATATTTTATTAATGTATTGTTTCAGCTTTTTTTTACATTAAAATAGAATAAAGCGAATAATGTAGGTCGTTAGATGCAGACGTTTACAGGACAAAATAAACAAAAACCTGGCAATGTTGGGGACCATAATAAAAAGAAAACAAAACAAAAACAAACAAATGCCATGAAATTGTGGTGGGATAATACACAAAATTAAACAGACCAGAAGACAACCGGTAAACGAACACATAAACCAAAATGAACAAAGGATTCATGATTCAGGTGCGACAGCGAACAGACGCAAATAAGAGTCTCAGCCAAGCTCGGAAAAACCGCGAATCTAGTCATCCATCCCTCCCATAGTTGAAACCCTGTCCCCAACAGGTGTCGCACCCAAGCCCAAAAATGACGTCTACTAGCACTTAATTAAATCCAACACCGATTTTCATGAAAAGAAATGACGGGAAATCATTTAGACAAATGAAGACCACCGAGATAACGCAAATAATCGAAGAACTAGAATCACAGCTAGGTGTATTTGAGAAAGGGGGTGTAACAATCGCTTCCGGAGGGGACCTCTTTATAAAACCGACTACCAAGATACAACAACTACAACTGCTTAAGGTAACCTATACATTAAACGGAAAAATAATGGTCACCTGCACAGAACCAAAATCGGTGAATAGCACAAGAGTTACCATACACCTAGTCCCTACAGGAGACACAGATGAGGAAATGTATCTGGCACTCGAGAACTATGGATACAAATTAAATTCCGTCTATCGGTTCAAAACCGACAGAGGTGCAGGAAAAATTCCAACTCCCACAGTGGCAATTGAATTGGAATGCATCTTCCCCAAGGAAATTCTTTTAAATGGCATTTCGTTCATACCACGACCTTACCTTCCGCGACCACCTAGATGTACAAGAAAGTGTCAAAGACTTGGCCACACCAGCAATAACTGCAGAGAAGAAGAACGCTGCAACAACTGCGGGAATAAGCATGAGGACATGCAAAACTGCACAGCCCTGCTCTGATGCATAAATTGCGAGGGAAAACATCCAGCAAGTTCATCAAGCTGTCCCAAATTCCAGCGGATGAAACTGATAGGCAGAATGCTACCTATAGAACAAGGTAAAGCAATGCCTCCACTCCAAACCTATAGCCAAATCCTGCGTGAAAATACTAATTCAGCAGTACATATCCCTGAAATTGAAACCATGAAAGGAAAAATAGAGCCCATGCAAACCGAACTAAAATTCGTCAAAGAAGAGCTGCTTAAAGTAAAAATACTAAAAAGTAAAGTAGCAAACATGAGCGTGGTGGTCAATCAAGTAGAAGAATCTCTTTATTGGCACCCTAAAAACAGGACAACAAACATCAAACTAAAAACTGGATAGCCCATCCCAAACTCAAACATGGAGGCAATGGAGGTGGAGCAAACAGATGACGAAACTCCAAGCAGTCAGGCCAGCACAGTAACCGGAATGAAAACAGGAACCGCCAAAACCAGAATGGCTACAACAAGAAGCCACAAAAATGATGAACCTGATCCGGTGAGCAAGAAAGCCAAAAGCAACACAGTAATGCAAAACCTTATAAGAAAATGGTCAGTCTAATACACAGCACCCCTAACGACCTACAATGTCCGGATCGGAAATACAACATCAGAAGACCGATAGCTCAGAGTAGGAGTCCCACAAGGATCACCCCTCAGCCCTTTACTCTTTTCAATAATGATGGACGACTTCCCGACCCTCCCTGAGCCAGGACAAACACTAATGTTTGTCGACGACATCGAATATCACACATACGCAAAGGATGGAAGAGAAGCAGAGTCCAAATTAACACCATATCTGAATAGCGTCACGGCATGGAGAAAGAAATGGAGGTTCAGATTCTGAGCTCCCAAATCCAACCTAATAAACTTCACAATGCAGAAAAGAAAACAAACAAACAAATCACTCTTATTCATTCCGGCTCAAGAATCCCTGAAGTGCATCGACTACGGAATCATGGCGTTTGGTGAATCGGCAAAAACCGGAAAAAAAAACATGAATCCATCCAAAACAGTTTCATTAGAATAATCCTAAATGTGCCATCATCTACACCAATAAAGGAAATGCAGCTGGAGCTAGACCTCCAACCAATATCAACTAGGACAATTTGGTTGTTTGGAAAGTACCTCTTCAAAATTGAAAAACAATCTAATTACCCGATGTTCAAACCCTGCTACAACCTAAGAAGAAATCCTATAAGCTGGAAAGACCACAACACACAGGCCCTAACACTAGCAACATCGCATACAATCATGGCAAACATCAACTTATTCCAAGAGGGAGACAACCAAGCACCTCAACGGAACGGAATACCTCCATGGGCAGAAATGTCAATAACCCTAGACTACTTACAAATAAGCAAAACAGAAGCCCTGACTAACCAAGCAAAAGCAAGAGCACTGTTTTACGAATACAAAATGCAAAAGAAAAACGCGGTAGAAGCACACACGAACGGCTCACTAAATAAAGAAAGAAAAAATACTAACTATGCGGTAATCCTTCCAGCATTGAACATTGAAGAAACGGGCACTCTAGAAGAAGGGACGTTTACGTTACGTTCTTATTACGGCAAAAGCATACGGCCTTTACTGGGCCATGAAGATAGCATACAACTACCCGGAGGACGTCAACGAATTGGTCATCTATACCGACTCCCATTCAGTGGTCAAAGCATTGGCTTCCCCTGAAAACGAAACACACAGCATCATTCAAGATATTACACAAATATCTCTGAACTTAAAAAGTTCAGGCACCAAGACAACAATCTGCTGGATTCCCAGCCATATCGCTGTCTAAGGAAATGAAAGAGCAGATATCCTAGCATCGAATGAAAGCGCCCTAGACAGGCCACACAACAGAATCAAAAATTCACTGCCAATTCCAGAAAAACAGCTATCTACAAGCAATACCTGAAAAAAATATGCATGGAAGAATTAAAGCAAGGGCACGCAAAAGAAAATATTCACTGTAGAACACATACCGGATCACTGGAATGGCACCAGCACAAATCCAGAATGGTAACAAGAATTCTCTTCAGAAAGAGGACTGGCCACAACAGGATAAGGGCTCAATTAGCCTGACAAATGCCTCCGCGCACCTCAGTCTGTAGAGCCCCCCATCCACGGATCCTGAAAGATATTCCCCAACTGGTAACACTACTGGATGCTCATTTCTGAACCACCGCCCAATGGTATCGTGGAGCTGCTCTCGGCAAACGTTCCTCACTGTAGGATCTTTACCAGTGAGGAGCTGAGCAGCTCTGGCGATGGTCCAGATGTCAGCATCTTCAGTGAGGTGGCATGTTCCTAGGCCCCCAACCCGCCGATCCGCATAGAAAAAGGGGACCGTTGCGTGGTTAGGTAGTTGCAAACAAGACCTAGGAACTTCCACCATATGTCCAATATGATGCGCCGGAGGTCTTCTGGTATTGGATGTGATGTGAACAGCTCATTCAGAACGGCGTGACGCACAGAACCAAACGCATTGCACGTGTTCAGCCATGCTATAGACATGTGCCTTCGTTTGGTCTTTGTCTCCTCGACAACCGTCTGTTAGAGCTGTGTATGTTCCTGAATACCATGAACCCCCGGGAGGATACCCTTTTGATCGTGAGATAACCAGCCAAGGTCTGAAGCGGCCTCCGTAATTCTCTGGCTGATCACTCTCGAGAACAGTATGTAAATGGTAGGAAGAAGGGATATTGCTCTTAAGTTGGAATAGTCGCTAGTGTCCCCTTTCTTGAAAATGGAGACAGTTCACGATGTCTTCCAACAGTTAGGAATCCCTAGCTTCCAAACCATTTTACAAACTGTTTCCAGCAGAATGCAGTTGGGGTCGATGGGCTCAATGATGACGGTATTCTAGGCCATCAACCCCTGGTGATGTGTTGGTAGCCCGGTGAAGTTAAGTTTCAAGCTCTTGTTGGGTTGGCGCACATTTAAGGAAGTGCATCTGGTCCTCAGATGGTTGGGACCGTTGCAGGTGTCGTAGAGTTCCCTCGCATTTTGGCACTGCTGCGGAGATGGTCTCAATCGGTTGTAAGTCTTCTTGAGATATTCCTCCGCAGCTTGTACAGTATCATCGTAGGAGAGTAAACGGTCTTCGAGCACCTCTCAAACGGCTCTTCTTGGATATATGTTTAAGAGCCGCTGACTCTTCCTCGCCTCATACGCATTTTTCTTGATATGTCGCCGGGCCCTCTGCATCTGCCGGTTTTGGTTTTTTTTTCTATTGTCAAGGTTTTCTCGGGGTTGTTCAGGGCTAGGGTGTTGTAAAATTTGTGCTTTAGGGAGCCAGTCAGCTGTTACGTTTTCTACGTCATTTAGAGTCGCACAGCTCAAGAAGGCAGGAACCCAGAGACTAACAAAATCGTCTCTTTGGCTCGGCAAGAGTGGGATTTGAACCCACGCCTTCATTGAAGATCGGAATTCTGATCCTTCCCTCTGAGAAGTAAGGTTTTCATCTTGAGGTTTACCTTAGAGCATTTGGACGGAAAACTGTCAATTTTTTAAAAGTAGAGTAAAGTAGATCATCTTCCATCTTGCCTACCATTTGCATTGGTAGACTAGATACCATTAAATGAAACGAAATAGAAAAAAATTCTTATGTGGGACTTGAACTCATGACCAAACACCTTTTTTATAGCCAGCTAGGCTCTCTAACCACTCACCAGGAATATGTAGATGCAGTGATAATATTTTTTTCTGGTCTTGAACAGGGTTAAAAACTTTTTACATGCATTTTATTCTTAGGTGGCAGCACTTTCACGGGCAATAGGGGAGGAGCAAGATAACACGTGACTGCCCCAGCCTCCAACAAAGTCACCTCAATGGCTTATGGGAAATTTTCCCCTAGCTAGCGAACCATCCTCTCTATGACTCTGCTTAAACTTGAAATTTTCGCATGCCATCTAGCAATCAAAATTGCATGCGCTAATTTGACAACTGAACTCGACATTGAACAAGCAATGAGCTAGATTTTTGACCCCTAGATGGCACCGGCGGCCCGCCCAATTCTCTCCCTTTTTTCTGATAGAAAAAAATTAATATCTCATTAAAGGTTAGTTTTCAGTATAGGGATATTTGGTACATCCATAATTATTTGTTGATGTTATATTTATTGAAAATTTAAAAAAAAATACATGGGTGGCATAGGAATTGTCGAAGAGTACCGTTATTTAGTTAGAGTAGTCCATGTACCTATACGATACGTGACATTTAGGGCTCAGCCCCACGTTGATTGGGTAACTTTTTTGCTACTCGGGCGGGTTGGCCAGTTGTATCTCTGTCAACTCGTACTGCATTGGGTTGTGATGAATTTTTAATTTGGTTTTGCAACCGGATCAAAAGTGTGTGTGTGTGAGTACACGTACACTGGATCGAACTTCTCATTTATTAATAACAACATCGATGGAATTTATTCAATCAGAACAATTCTGCAAGTGATAACTCTTTAAGCAGCAATTTTATTTGTACGCGTTCGGGTTGAATCTTCGACCCGATGGGCTCATTTCGGGTTAACCGCCTCGCCCCGAAAAGGCATATATTCGGGGTTGAGTCTGGGTGCCACTTCGTCAGCCGGGACGGGAGGAGGAAAAATCGAGATAACCCTGATGGCCCCAACGTCATTTGAAAAAATAGCGTAGCAAGGAGCAACATTTTAAATAAGGGATTGATTTTAAAAGACATACAAATAGTAAAGTATCGGGTTAGGATCGGGTTTATGACTGGGGCAATCGAGGCAAGCTTCCCATCATCATAATTTTCGATTTCGTACCGATCAAATATGTTTTTACGTAATCGATTGGTTGCAATTGTGGTTGAATCTTATACATTCCATAGCCTGATTAAACCCCGATTGGGTTCGGGACACAAATATTTTCATCACGATCCCCGAAAGCCCCGCCCCGATATGTCAACCACGATTGAAAAAAGCACCACGATCACCACGATTTGTTTCGAGGCCGATCCGGCAATCCCTACTAGATTCACAAAGTGGATTGTTCGCCAGGTTCGGTAAATTTCCCCATAAGCCGTTGAGGTGACTTTGTTGAAGTTCTGAGGTACTCACGTGTTCTCAAACCCCTCCCCTTTTGCCTGTGGAAACGTTGTAAAGCTGCGTCTATACTAGAAGTTTTTACAGAAAAGTTACGGCCATACAGGCATAAAGGCATACAGTCTTACTGCCACGCTATTTCCGTTTTTCCATAACACAATCTAGATTGCAAATAGGTTTACAGACATCATAGGAAAATGAGCGTTGCAGAAGGCGGGGCAACCTTTTTGTAGTTCCTGCACATGTCAACTCAAATCTGTCTGCTTCTAGTGTTGATGAAATACATCTAGAAGTATTTCGTTTTTCCTCAAGAATTTGCTAAACTGTGTCTTTTGTTTAATTGTAAGCCATGGATCTTAGTTTAGACCAGCTTATTGAAACCACAGAAATAGTTTTGCTGTTAGCACTTATATGTGGAAGATAAGAAAAATGATGAAGAAACGTGAACATCGAAGGAAACATTCTCTTGGTAATTTTGCATGGTTAATAATATTCAAACTTCAAATTGTAGTGATTTCATTATTAATTTAATTTATTAATTTCATTTCATTTAGTAATTTACAACAGACAACGTTGCAGTTATGTGTGGTTGTACTAATAAAAAGTATTTGAAAAGCTTATGCTTTATTCTCATTGGTTGAACCTTATTTTTCAGCTTACGGAAACTCTCACTTACGGAAAAAGTTTGAATCATTTCAAACTTTTTTTCTTACAGACATACAGGCAAAAAGGCATACGGTTACGGAAAATCGCTAGTGTAGATTGCACGGAATAAGCTTTCCGTATGCCTGTATCGAGTCTGTATGCCTGTATGACCGTAATTTGTCTGTAAAAACTGCTAGTATAGACGCAGCTTAACCTCACACAAAATTTTAAACTTGTTTTTAAATATTTCTCCTTTACAGTATCTAAAATTTCAATAACAGTTCCAGTCAATTGGAGCAATGAGATAAGAACCACCTTTGATGCGGGAGTTTACAGTTTAGCGATCGAATCCAAAAATTTTTTTTAAATTGAGTAGCTTATTGCAAATCAAATCCTTACTTATTTATTTTTTTAAATATAAAAAAAATTTCCATGTGATTACACTGTGATACTACCAGTTTTAAATGTGAAACTTGGAAAGTATGTCAGGATTGCAGAGCAGTCTAAGCCCAAAAGTAGTGAAAAACTAGAAATAAAAAATTGCGAGTGTTGTATGAGCATAACGGTGTAATAAAGGCTTTCAAAATAATAATTTTTTCAAAGTCAAAACAGAAAAAACATTCAACTAGTTAGTTTGTACAAGCGCTAAACAGACGGGACATATGAAACCGTGTTTGGGTATAGCGCAAAGCTATCAAACCTGATTGGTTTCTGCGAGTGATGTGTCCAAGAAGCCCCGCCCTTATCCACTAGGTGGCAATAGTGTCGGAGGCAACAAGTCGCCTCAACGGCTTATGGGAAATTTTCCCCTAGCTAGTGAACCATCCTCTCTATGACTCTGGTTTGAGTGTTAATGAGCAAGAACTTGAGCTTTTTGGTTGATAGATGGCATCGGCGGCCCTCCCAATTCCCCCTCCTACCCAAATTAAAATCGCAATATCTTCTTAAATTGTATGTTTTATAAAGAAAAAATCAGATGATTACAATCGCCTTTTAAAGCTGCATTTAATGGTGTATTTTTTATTTTTTCATGAAAATAGCCCACAGTGACACCCTTTAACAAGGCGAGAATGCGAGATAGGGAAACAGTCCCGTCCTTCAGTTAGATTTAGAGTAGTCCACGATAGATATTACGGAAGTTAAAACTGACATTTACCGTGGCGTGGAATTAGGTGGTTTACTGGTTTTCATTTACACAGTTGATTAACGATTATGTCATCCTGGTTTCTGTACTGAGACAACAAAAATAATAAGTATCGCAAAAATAGGAGTACGTTCTTCATTTACTCATGCGATCCGCTGTTAGTGCAATTTTGTCAGCCCCGGCCCCTGAGTCAAATATGTCTCACCCAGACTACAGACAAGTAAATGAATTACATTATTTCATAAATGGATGGATTCTTAAATTGACTTTTGCATTCTAGACAGCCCATGACCATGCTGCTTTGTTGATTATGGTGAGGCATCTTGGGTCAAAGCTCAACACAAGAAACTTTTCTAGGCTCTATGAACGCATCTCAAAGCAAAATTCTTTTAGAATAAAGGACAGCTCAGGAAGTGTGCGTACCATTTCAGCCCGGTTTATTAAGTCTTATCCCATAGAAAACAATGAATGGGGAGATTTCCAAGTTAGTTCATATTTCCATTTATAGCTCTATTTTGTTAGAACATCTTCTGATTTGTTGATAATTAGACTCACCGTAGAGTGCTTGGTCTCATTTGTGTTGGCGAATGCACAAATACACAAGAAGTGAGTGAGCTAAGCAAAATTCATGAATCCTTGAGATCTAAATTCAGTGGGACCTTGTACGATTCTTGCTGCCTTTTTTTGGGTTTACAACATGATGGTAAGTGGTTGAATTATCAAAAACTCATGGGCAAATAATCTAAATTGTTTGTTTGGATAATGGAAAGGTACACCCTATGTGACATCTGCTGTTGAGCATTCACCTAAAGAAAAACAACAACCTGTGCTCTCCAAAGATCAAGAAAATTCATCCATTTCCAGTAAAACCCACAGTACTCAAGCGGAGTCATATATTTCGCCTTGCAGCGATGCTGAGGAGCCTAGGTCCTCTGGTATTAGCGACCATGATAGTTTTGATGAAACATTGACCACTACGAACTTAAGTAACATCACAGGCAAAGTAGTATCTCATCCGTCTCGCACCCTCTATTATCCGAGTTTGGACAAGTGTGTCACTTTAGAAACAGATTTGCAGGTATCGAAATGAAAATTGGAATGACGCTAATATTGTCTACCAAGTTTCTTTCGGCGTGGTAGCTCATAAATTTTTCTGTTTCTATTTCCAGGATTTTGTGTCATCGCTCTTTTGGGTATTGGAATCTAAACGGCTCGTCTCTATTGGCAATATCGACAAGGAGAAGCAGCCTTTTTTGTGTGCTCCGTTTGAACGAAAGGATCTCATCGGTGTGCTTTGAATTTAGCAAACGTTGCGATACCGATGGTTCCCTTATTTTTTTACATTTGCCTGCGTTATAGGAATGGATTTAGAATCTCGAACTCATCGGAAACGTTGCATTGGCCGTTGGAGGAAACAAGTTGGAGATTTATCTCTTCAATCAGGCCTAATAGCCGAAGCGCTGGAACATTACCAAGCGGCAGCGGACGTCCTTCGACCAGCGAACGATTGGTAGCGAAGTCCTAGATTAACATTCCGGAGAAGTGAATTATCGAATATTATTCAGGCTTTGGCTAGCTGGCGCTTTCGAAGGACTTTGCGCCGCCTCCGTCACCCTACTTTATCCTCATCTTCGGCGGCCCGCGGCCATTCAGAGAAATGGATCATTAACAGGCGAAGGATTCAATGGTCGAATAAGGTATACCATAATCATCTGAGAACCCTTCAAGCACATATAGTTACGGGAAGAAACAAATCAAAATATTGCTGCACAATTTTTTTTAGTATTTAAGTACTGGCACTGTAAGGTGGTGTACATCAGTTGACAAACACACGTACCGTGATTTTGTAATTACTTGTCCTATTTCCAGGTCGAATTCTTCGGGAGCTGGAGTTCGTTCTCTTCCTCCTGATATCGATACCCATCAGCATTTTCTGAAGAATCGTTTGAAATTCAAACACGCGTTGGGACCAGATGAAGTTATTGAAAAGTATCACGAAGCCGTGGTCCATTACTCCAAGTACCGTAATGCTGGGGTAATTGAAACAGAGGCGTCTATTAAGGCTGTACACGTTCTTATTGAACAGGTTAGATTTAATCTCTGAATTTTTCATTCAAAAAGCTGACTTTTCGTTGGTTGTCAGAGAAAATACCTTTCGGCTGCAGAATTCCTACAAAATGTAGTTTTCATCAACTTACACCTATCCGATGAAGAGAAGGTATATACCATTATGGATCTTTAGATTTCTAAACGATTTTTTTTTTGTGAAAAATGCATTTCTTAAAAGTTTGTTTATTGATATATTATTTTGGTTTTCTTTCTAGATACAAAGATTCACTGCCCTGTCTGAGCTTTACAACCAATTAGGATTTAAACGTAAAAGCTCTTTTTTTCGCCGCGTGTCTGCGATGCGTTGTGTTGCTCCTATGACAACACTTCAGCCGAACTGGACACTTTGTTATCAGCTTCTGTTTGAATCGATTAGTGGTTTTAAGCTTTCACTTGATCCTGGCGTTTTGTCTCACGGTAGCCTACCAAATTTCTTGTTCTACCTGATTTCCTAGATATTGAAGCTTGAATTCTTTTTAAAATATTGCAGAACACGCAAATGGATGGCCAGCTTTGCAAGTTCAGATTTTGCAAGAACTAACTGGAACAGCGAGGCGTTTGGGCAATGTTCCATTGGCTATTCGCCACGCGTCTTTACTTGTTCATCTACTACTAATACAACAACAACAAGCCGGTGCAGCGGCAATCTTGTCAAGTCAAGAGCAAGCAGAAATGGCTAAACAGCTCGAACAGCTGTCGCAACGGTCGGAGACACCGTTACATCCAGGGCCACTTGCACTTGAAAATGGCACCATAATTCCTCCGGTTTCCTTGACTCTTTTACCGAAAATTGTTAGCTTTAAATTGCAGCCGCCAGGAGCTGTCTTAGCCGCGCAAAGGCTGGTGCCTGAGGATGAAATCAACAGCGGTCCTTTTTTGTTTACCCCTATTCAGTTCGGATCTTTTAGGAAACAACCAACAAGAAAAACACAAGTTGAAATGGGTAAATTTTATTTATTTACTTTTTTTTCTTCTTCTCTTTCCCTTCCATTTCAACGAGTGTTTGACAGTCTTTGAATATTACGTATCTTAGATTTCCAATGGGTGGAAGGCGACCGGTGTGAAGTCATAATGCAAGTCATTAATCCTTCTGCCTACGAATTGCGCGTTTCCAACATGCAATTGCTGACAGAAGACGTTGAATTTGAGCCAGAAACAACGAGCGTTATCCTTCCTCCAACACTTGACCCCAAAACAACCGCTCCTACACCTGTAACCCTCAGTGGTAATGCCTCTTTATATCACAGTTTTTTCTTTTAGTTTTTTGTTTCCTTTGCTGCTTCTTCGTCACCTCCTTCTGTTTTCATCTTTTATTCGACTTCTGCTCGTCTCAATTTTTAAACTTTTGCTTAGTTTCATACTTTTTTTTTATTTCACAGTTTTCCGGTTGTTATTTCTTTCTTTTTATTTTGAAGGCATACCACGTAAACCAGGACTGCTTAAAATTGTGGGCTACTCGATGACCGTGCTTGGTTTAAAGAACCACTGTAAATTGAAAAGTGCCATGCCCTTCATGGGCAGTTCTTTCTTTTCAATTCATGTGGTCCCTGCTTTACCCCGTTTATCCGTTCAGATTGCCTCGCCGAATCAGTAATCAAAGACGTCGTGCAATATGGCGTTTCAATATAATTAACTTTTTTTATGTCCTTTTCCTTTAGCAATTTAATCACCACCTCAGAATCTCAGTCCGTATCAGCAGCTAGCTCATTACAACTTTATGCGGGACAAAGTACTGAGTGTAGTTTGTCGTTGGTCAATACGAGCGATGCTTCGGTGGAGTCTTTTGACTTGGAATTAGTCCACGCCAACCGATTGTCGTCTAATCAAGTATTCAGCGTCAGGTAAGAGTTCTATTTATATGATTTTTGTAGAATCAAATGTTTTAACTTGGTTTTCTTTGGCAAATTTCAGCATAGATAATCTGAAAGCTCAGCTCCCATGGCAACCTGGAACGGCCGTGAGTGTCACCGTCTATGTCCAAGGTGCCAGTGATTTTCTCATGCCAGCCATGAACGATTGTCTTACAAACGTCCACTCGGCTGACGATTCTACCAGTCTTCCAAGCTTGTCTGGTATTTCAATCGACGCGAAATTAAGAAGTTTTTCCCGTGTTCATGGATGCCTTGATTGGCATATTTTGCAGGTCCACCATCAATATTTTCACGACTAAGCAGTCATACTGGAGTTACTGGTTCCCCACGTAACAAAGCCAAGCGAGCCGAATCTCTTGTATCTGTCCGCTCCGGAGCATCTAGTGTCAGATCCGGAGGAAGCAGCAATCTTCGTGCAACTGAGTGTCACAGCAACAGTCACATTGCTCCTCGTACTGTTGCTGCTCTGCTTAAGCTGCAGTATTCTGGAGGTCCAGGATATGCAGCAGGGTTTTGTAGGTCCACTAGTGTTGCTTTGACTGTCGAAATCTTACCGTCAGTCATAATTACCAAGTGGGACGTACTACCTGCAGAAACCCCTTCGCACTGTTATCTTGTGCTCGACATCCTAAACGCAACTCAGTATGGTAAGACAATATTATTTGAAGCTTTAAATTAATAGAGAAAAAGCGAAGTCTAAAATGTTCATAATTTTGACATCAAAATGTCAGCAATAGCTGTGTACTCTTTCTAATGAAGTTAAGTTACCATTTTTACAAACGTGGTAGCCGTAGTAGCTTTATTGTAGGCAGTATTAAATCACAACATATTCATACTGATTAAAGCAAAATGTATGATAGGCTTTTATAATAGCATGCCCGTTTAAGTGGAATGACCGTAATTTTGCTCTAACCCTATTACTTGGGAGGAGAAATCCAATTAATCGATTAGTTTTCCTATGTTGACAGAAATGGAACTCCAGTACAGCAGTTGTAAACACATTGCTATTGAAGCACAAGATACGTGCCGTATCCCTGTGCCGGTGGAGCGATGCCCTTTGGTCAAATTAGCCCACGTTTATACCGAAAATGATCTGAATCCGGAGCAGCAGCTTGAAAAAATAGCCAAGATTTGCTGCGAACATATATCTTCTTTGGTCGAACTGAAATGGAGCATTTCGGGTGTCAGCCAAACTTCTTGTACTTCCACCGCTGATGGTACGGAATATAATTCCCCTAGGCCAATAAAAGGCAAAGCCTCGTTGAGTAGCCTGCGCATAGCACCATCAATGTTGGACCTTCTTCACATCCCTCCTATCCAATTGGAGATTGAATTAAATCAAGAAACGTGGTCGGCTGAACGAGCCGAATTTGTCTGTTCAGTGGGCGATGTGTTGGACGTAACTGTCAACTTGTTCAACGCGTTAAGCAAATTTTTGGGACCCCTGAACTTGCAGATAGCCGTATACCAAGACCTACAAAATGGTACATTTCATCGGCGATTGGATACACGTCTTCTAACTATTGGATCAGATCGTGCTCTCGTCGGAAAGGTATTAAAATTCCGTTTTTTGTTACGTTCAAATCTGTTAGCTTTCTTAATTTTGCCTTTTTCTTTTTCAAGATGGATCCTAATAGTAGTTACAAACATAATTGTGGCATAATATTTTTTACGCCTGGAAATTACAAACTAGATGTTGTTTGTTCACTCCAAATTTCAACGCAACATAGAGAAGCGAAATTCAATATGTCATACGATCCAATTCACGAACAACATATTTGGAAATTTGTCCCTTCCGTTGAAATCATCGTTTCTGAACCGTGACATTTAAAGAGTAAGATCACATTGAAGTTGTAATTGAAACTTGTTAGCTTTCCAGTTGTATAAATGAGTAAATATCATCTGATGACTTGGCTGTAAATTGTTAATACCATCCATGGTTATATTTGCCCTTTAATTGAAAACGGTGTTATGTTTGACGCTAAACTTTACAGTTTTTTGGCGTCTTTGTTCCAAGTCAAGCTCTTTTTGGTCGTGTTTCGAATTTAAGTGTCAATCTGGTGTCAATATAGACTCTAGATTGTAAATTTCAGTTAAAAACAAAGGAGTTTTTCGGTAAAATTAAAGAAAAAAAATCTAGATATAATTTTAGGTAAAAACCATCTTGAAGTAGCCATATTTTCCGTGGGGACGATATCTGGCATTTGGTGAAAATTCGAAATAGAAGTCAAAGAGTGTCTCTGGGCAAAAGCGATAGGGAGGGAGGCACCAATCATAATCGGAGTAATTGGAGCATTGGGGTAGCGACAAGTGCAAGAATAGATACTATGAATACGATAGCATGCGGAATTTCTAATCGAGTCCGGAATACTGTGAAGTAGGATAAGACGATTTAGGTGGTCAAGGTAACTTGTTATAAATAATTTAATTATGCAATTTCGAAATTAGCAAACATCCCAGAGCAGATGTTAGACGACAGCGGCGCGTACTCCCCCCCCCCCCAAAAAAAAAAACCTGAACAGGTAAGAGACAATGGAATCTTTACTCTTTTTTTTAAGACCAAAAGAAGGGCGTTATGTTATCAATCATTTTGCAGAATCTATAGAGTAATCGATAGATCTATGGAGGTTTTAACTTACTACGACAGGTTCCCGGACGGCGGATGTCAACCGTTTAAGCACAAATAGTCAAATAGGTACCGGGATGCTGGTCTGGTGTTTGGTGAATGATCAATTGCTTGAACCGCTGGACTTGAACGCCATCAGTTCGTCAATACTCTACCGGAAAAAACACATGTAAAAAATGTAATCAATATAGTATGAACCGCAAAATCAAATCGAATCTTGGCGTTACAACTAGCGGATGAGGCAAGCATCGCCTTTGTATAAGGGATTTAAGCATGATTCTAAGCTATCGTTGCCTTGTGATCTTCACTATTCAAGTTTTCATATTGTAGATTTGTAGTCTGCTTGAGAGTGCCAGGTGGAGGGTCTTTTTTTTTCTACTCCCATTATAGCCGGCAGAAGTTTTTATTGATGTTTAAACTTCCATAGAAAATCGTGAATTGTTTTTTTTTTTCTATAAGATCTCTCGTTTTCCTCTGTAGTCGGTACCTTACACAACATTTATCTAAACGATTTTGCCTAGTGCTGCTTCTCAAGAGCTATTCAGAAATGCTCCCCCGTTGTCTACGTGTAATGAATACCGCACTATGATGTTTTCTATGGATCTTTTTCTCACTTTCAATTTTTTTTATTCAGGCCTTGGGCAATCCTCTGTCCATTAGATTCCAAGAAAATGGAATACTAGGAATGATTGCTAACCGTCACTTGCAGTTTGTTGGAATCAACTACTTCAGCTCAGCAAGAACGTCTGGCACACCACAAGGCCTAAGCCTGGAGGTGAATGAAACATTTTTTGGTTGATGTTACTAGTTTGACTAACAGGCATCTTTTTAGAAATGCAGTGACAAAAAGGATACTCTCTACAAGAGTGTAGAGATTGAGATACGGAGTGGTGAACCAGCTGTCCTTCTAAGCTATGAGTGGTTTACCTCTTATGCTGCTAAGCAATTGGGAATAACTATAGGCAAATGGTAATATCTTGCAATTTTATCCTTAATCTTGTTGCATTCTTACCCTGTTCAATTACAGTTGGGCTCCACCAAAGGCACACCACAATCGATTGACCCTTCTTAAGTCAATTCACATTTATAAGAAACACAGAGTGCAATACGAAATTCGAACATACTTCCGCCACATGACTTATGAAAGGTTAACAGAATCCACGCTTAAAACTTTCTTGGAATATATTCAGCGTAATGTTCCGGAAGGTGTTGCAGTTAAGGTCACTAAGGTAAGGTTCAGTTTCTCTTAATGTTACTTCTGCTTTTTCATTTCCGTAATTGATTTTTCCCTAGAAATCCGTATTGAATCTTCCGCCATCACTGAATGATTCAGTCCGAAGATTGTCCCTTCAATAGATATTGTAGTAAATTTGTAATAATTTTTGAAAGAATTGAAATAAACACATAAACGACATGTGTAATAATAAAAGAAATTAGACAGTAATCTATACACTCACGTACAGTTAAGAATGCTTTGGAAAAAAATGTCTACGGTAAAAGATTGTAATTAACCTGGTGCAAACTTCCCTTAAATAGGTGCAGTTAACAGGGGACAAGAATTGGATCCAATGCCAAAAAATAAAATGGATTACATATAATACAGTAGTAATTGCCAAATCGAAGCTATCGGATTACACGAAGATAAGCAGTAAGAATATCGAACGGCGAAGGGTTCATATGTTGCTCAAAGAAGACAAGAATAGTTCGTTGTTTCCGTTCACGGAAACCTCCTGCCCATTGATCTTGAACTTCTGATGTTGAAGGTAAACGCAACTCTTGGCAGAAAGCTTATACAACATGATGTACATAGGTCATGTATATTACTGTTTCCCAACGCAAACCCGTGTGGACTAATAACCACGTAATTAACAAAAGGAACAAGTACAACTCAATTAACGAAAAGATAATGGATGCGTAAACTCAAACAAGAAACGTCGCCAAATTAAGGTGAGGATGTCGTCGACTCTGTGATGCTGCTACTACTAGAACCTGAAGTGGCCCATACTAAATAAAAAAATAATAATAAATTAAAATTGAAAACAAAGAGAACTAAAGCAGGAAACTAGCATCGCACAAAGGGTAAATAAACGAAATTCAGGAACAGACAGCTTTAATGGAAATTTTAAAATCTTAAGCAATAAAATGCGAAAAGGGGAATCAAGGCGTGAAGAGAAATAAACCAATAAACCATTCAGAACAAAATCTGACCGAAACACTTAAATGATGCTAGCGTAAGAAAGATTTGCCGTAACGTCGACAACCAATGTCGCAACGTACACTATACTAACACATCACTCACCCAACAAAACGAAAAGACGATCGTTCTACGGATGCACAACAAAAGGTTGACAACCACTTAAAATGTCTCCTAGCCAGACACCTTTATTCATTAAAGGTTCCAAAAGGGACAATAATGGAGGCATCTAGTCTTTACTATTTTCAAACCCTACTGAATTAAATGCCTTGAAAGCCAGAACATAGTTGATGATATAATTCTGTCACAGCCCATTTTACCCAAGGTGAAATTTTGAAGGAAAAGTAAGAAGAATGTTCTGTACCGGAGTCTTATGAATTTTACATAAAGTTCACTAAACATAGCGAAATATTTGTTAAAGATGATAGGAGTCCGCCAGCAGCCAAAAAATAGACGCGTACAAGTAAATTAATTAGATTATTGCTTTAAAAATCATTAACGAACATTCGATTAGAGAAGCCACGTCACACTTCGAAGTATTTTGTGAGAAAGAAATACCAAACTAATGCATACCTATTATAATGATGAGGATTATCAGCCCAATGACGCCCATCACAATCATCATCTAAAAAAAATTACAATTAATTCAGATATGTTTAAGACTACATTTTAATTCATTATTATTATTATTATTTTTATTATTATTATTATTTTCGTTTTGTAACGCAGAAGAGCACCAGGAATTTTCGTTAGATTCAAGTTTAAATGGTAAGCAAGAATGGCAAATAAAGCCTAGGTAGTCAAACTAAACACATACCTTCAAATTTTTCCACCAGAATTTCCTTTTCAATTTTCCAGCTTGCTGTTCAAACTGTGAAGCTCCTTGTTGCAATGCATCTATGAAAATAATTATTTTTATTAATCTTTGTCAATTTTTGGACAATAAATAAAATGATGTTTAAAATTTTCTTTTGGTGTGGGAAGCAAGGCTGGAAAAAACATATCACACCACAAAGATGGGAAATGGGGAGCATTGGAATGAGAAAAACCAAACCCTAAAAGATGAAATTTTGAAAAAGAAGTATTACCTGCTCTATCGTCAAGTTCTGAAAGTTTTTGATCTCTCTCCAATACTTTCTCAACATTGACTCTCATAATTCCAACAACCTATAAAGATCAAAAGATCAATGGTTAGTGGGTTCCACTAAATGTTGTATGTATGGGCTGACCTCATCCACTTGGGCTTGGGTTTGCTGCAATCTTTTTTGGGCAGCCATCTGTTGCGGGTTTCTATTTCCTCCAACAACTGGAGGCTGGCCGTCAGGTCCAACTTCTGATCCAGGTGCAGCAGACCTTAAAAAACAGGACACATTTAGACATTTAGTTGTTCCACCTTTAAATATATATCAACCCCATATTTATATGCCAACAACGAAAATTATGTTAACGTAAAATTCGCGAAAAAAACCAAGTTCGGGCTATCAAGTGAATGAAATAGTATTTAGGATTCTATGGGCCAACTGCAAAACCCTGACAGAACTCGCCCTAAAGTTTCACCCATCCCATAGCCTTTTCGAAATATGCCACTAAATTTCATCCTAATTTGAAGTTTTCATATTGCACTGACCAAAACAGTGATTAGTTTAATACAAAAATGTGTTTAAAAAACAATAGTTTTTTGCTTACATTATGATTCCGATTACGCTTGCAGGTTTGACAGTACAATGGAGGAACTCCTAACGTCTCTCATTTAGCAGTATGGACGCTTTTTTGACGTCATTCTCAGTATGGCTTGCTAGATATAGAAGGCCTGCAATCCGAAAAAGTTCTTGTCCCTGCGTGAGTCATATGGCTTTCGCTGGCAGAACCGCAGTAGGCACTTCAGCGACGCTTGCGGAAGAGATCAGAAACAGGTAACCGGCGACAACTTTACTTCTATCTTTTATACCAGGCTTATTAGATTTCATAACTGAAGTTATATGTACCGGTATAGCGTTTTTTTTTGCATTATTACTTTAACGCGGGTAGTTGTTTTTTTTTCATCAGCTCGTTATTTAATTAATATATAACTGATATAATCCACTTTCTCCGCTAGATGACAGGAAACACGAAGATCAAAAAGAAATGCTAGGACCGAGGAGTGGAATGCAGGCGACTGTTTGGGTACATGGAAGAGCAAAGGGTTTTCTGGCTTTTTGTTATAGTTGGGCTATGTCGTCTCTCTAAGCCGATAAAACGGATTATGAAACTGGTCTACGAAAGTATGCACAGACCCATAACATGAGACGTGGCAGCCACTGTGTAACAAGGCCAGACCTAGCTGCCAGTCGTTACTCCCCGCCCTGGATGAGAAAAAAAAATACCCCTTTCTTTTCGTGCTAAGAAATTTGCATGATAAAACATCCGTTAACGTTCCGCCCTTTTAGGCCTATTCGATGCATTACATCAAACATAATGTCATAGTTTTCATCACATAAAACTAGCCGATTTTCTTAAGAGGATTACTTGTTGTGCTTAAAAATTTTTAAATACACAATTTTGACACTAGCGCCCGCCGGCTGCCGGGGGAAAATAGTTTTTACTTTTTGCATTAGGCCTATGTCTAGTTCAGTTCTGACAATGGCAAAATGTGTTATTGACAACAAATAAAGGATAAAAACAAAGCAAATTCAAGGATAAAATAAGCTTCTAAACTTGACGTTTCATTCACATAGTCGGTTGGAGGAGATTAAACTTCTTTTGAAAACCTCAGTCAATAAAAAAACAATTAACGTTGTTCAGTTTTTATAGGATTTTTCAAATACAGTCAGATGAGTTTGCTAGACAATGTGTCTGAAACATCGTCTTCTGCCTCTCAAATTGAAACCACGTTTAATGTTTATGTTGTGTACCGTATGCCGACCGTATGACAGTAGGCTATGACGCGGCGATGTGTGAGAAAGTTCTTTTTTCGGTAGTCCTAGTGTCTTAGAAAAGTTTTAAAATCGACAGTGATGATGAGGGCCTAAATACCTTGCTGGTATCCCCTGCCGTATGATGATCCTCATCGGAAAATTCTTCATCCTTTGGCCTATGCCCTGTGCACACGTCTCTGCAATAACTGGGATTTGCAATCTCAATAACCTCCACTAGATTTGTGTATGGGTTTAAATAGTATTTTCTGGTGTTGACTATGGCCTGGGAAGGTATTGCCCAATAGATCAACACCTCGTTCCAACTACGCGCATAATTGAGAGCCTACATGTTAGACGAGAGCAGTGCGTTCCTGACACGATAGTCATTCAAATTAAAAACAGTAGGTTGATTATGGCGTCCTTGATTTCCAGCAGTAAGTTAACGTAACGGATATCTACAGTAGCCAAATAAAGTTGGTGGGCATCTCTAGTGTTAAACCTGAATCGCCTTTCAACATTCCTTCAAATTGTACAATCTTGCAGTTCAAAATTTGTATAGATGTTGATACCCACGGAGTGTCATTTGGGTTTCGAGCCACATGTATGGGAATTTGTTGTCTTGTCGTTGGTCAATAATTGGTCTTTCCTGATCGTTACGTAGCAATCTATTTATTATCCCATCGAGACCAGTTCCTTCGTTTACGTCGCGTTCTTGAGGTAAAATTCTTCCGCCTGCTAAAATACGATAAAGAAACGGATAGCTGGGCCAATCACCAGGAGCGCGTTTGCTCTGGACTTGACAACTCTGTTGCAAGTCTTGGTCGTCCGGTACGTTAAAATTTTCCACAAAATTCAAAGTACAATCATCCATATCAATACAAATCGTAAGGCGGACTACAGTAATCCCAATCTTGTTTCAAATGATTGGATTCGACATAGCACAAATAGTATTCTTTTCCACATGCTTGGTACACGACTGTTCCGGCTTGCATTTGAGCTCGTATCGCGTTAGCCCTACTTCTGGTGAGCAATAATCCCAAAGTATCAAGCGAGTCGTAAGCCGAGCCACACCTGCACCAATAGTGTAGTCCTTTCTATCTTTAGTCTAGGACCCTGAAATGGAAAGTCGCTTCGTGTAAAATTTATATAATTCCATCCATTAGCTGTGTCTTATACATTCTTCATGAAGCTATACAAATCTGTGTTCAAAGTTACCTACGTAATATTCGCCCCATCTTGTTATAAATGTTGCCGAACCCTAATCGAACTTGATTCGCAATTGTCCCAGTTCGTGTGCATCCAGCACAATGTGTTGTTAGAGTAGGCTACCCTTAGCTTACTTGCAACACTCGCTCTTGCAGAATTCTAGCTGGATATTCGACTATTTGTTAAGATGGATTTTTCAATCCATACTATTCTTGCCGTATCATATTTTTCTGTGGCTATTTTTCCTAAATGAGAAAAAAATATATTTTTTTAAGTTAATTTGACAAATTTAACGAAGAAAGCATTCCACTCAAATCTACACGGCTTAAGCAATTTAGTGGCACATCGTCCAACCTGAAGTTTTTCAAACATTGTGAACGTTTCCATTTTGCATTTTTTGCAATTGGCCAACCGGCGTCGACAAAATAGGGACACAGGAATACTTGTCGTCAAATATTATGTTTGCTCTAGAATCTTACTGCGTTTTAAATATAAATATTAAAAAATAATAATTTACAAACAAAAAGAAGGCCAAGAATCACGGTTCAACAATGGGCGATGAACTGAAATGAAAGACCAACGTATGAAAATACTTACAACTATATACCGATATGAGGCAGGCTGTCAAGCTAGTGCACGGTTGGATGAGCGCTGGATTTCGCGATATTTCAGCCGTATGATGATTCAAATTCAATAAGTTGTCAATAAATGACCAGCGGTCCAAATTACCAAATATAACTGTACTTCAGACCCTTTAACGTCTTAATAACGCAAACAACACCACAAAACTTTCTGATGTTGCCGAACTATTTTTCCTTAACCTCTCAGATCTTCTAGGTTTTAAAAATGTAATTAAATAAAAATGTAATTAAATTTTATGTCAGTAGACTTTGGTCTACCTCAGTTCTAATTACATCAATACGGACATGTTCATGCTTGTCTTAAACTATAGTATGGAGCCTTCTCCTTTTCCGATGAAAGACTTTTCGTCTTCCGAATTCAAGGCTATTGAAATTAAAATAAATGTGATAGGGCCTAAACCCAAAATGCTGGAATACTTTTTCTCAACTAGGGCAAGATTAATTCTAAATAGGTAATGAACGGAAAAGTGAAAAAAAGAGACGAATTGTTTTTATCCGGTTTTACCCTAAAGTCGGTGCGAAAGACGAAAATAAGAAGGCGCAAAACAAGGCGAATAAGATAAACGGTAGAGTGCGATAAACTGATGAAGTAACTTCGACAGACAATTGGCCTATACGCCTTATTTCAATGGAATAAATTGTTATACGCGGTAAGTCAAAACTGTTTGGGAAGAAGAGAGAAACACCGAATTGAAAGTGATAACTCCAAGAAGGCAACTGGCAGACTGATTTTACATTGTTATTGGATTTCGCGCGAGACTTGTTTTCGGGGCTGATGTGACTCTTGCGTAAAGCAGGTCAACATTCAAACAAGGGATGGTGTAAAAATAGTTGAAAGGATTCGTCAGTTGCCAGTTGCTTAAACATGGCACTGCATAGCAAGCGAAATAAGAATACATTTCTTTAGGCGAAATCGGGCGAAATGATCCTCCTGAATGTTCAAACTCATGTTTCAAGCAAGCATGAATCTCAAATACAAAAAAAAAATAAATAAAATCAGTAGTTTAATGCGTCGATTCTGAGACTGCGGTAGACTACACTGTTCACAAGATCCCAACTTCCCATCAGTATAAACTCGTTCGCTCGTATCGCATCCATAGGTTCTTTTATCGTTTGCTTGACTTTTGCGTTATTTGAACTCCCTTGCGATGGATTATACATACACCGGAAAGATATGGGCAAGGCGAATTTTGCAGTAGGAGAAAGTGCTTCGAGTCAAATGCGCAATCCAATTTACCCCACTGTAATATCAACTATACCGTGAAGCAACATGCGAGTCGCCCCTTTAGGATAGCCGTATGGCAGTGCTGATTCAAGTCTATTACATACCATACTACCCAAGATGCGTTGTAATTTGCAAACAAATGAAATAAAATTTTTTGCTTCCCCTTGGTTTCACGCTCAGCCTTGTAAGGCGGGTACAGGTAAAAGCAATAACGCGTCTGCTTCAAACCCAAGGTCAAGAAGCTAGGTAAGCTGCCGTGCCAGTAGATTTCAGAAGGTTTGAAAGATCCATAAAACACCTTAGCTATAGAAGCTATGCCAGTCTAAGCCTCGCAATCATCAACTTCGACATGTGATTCCCAACCTAACAGGGGATTGATGCTTCCACGAACAACAATACCTGCAAAAATTTCCTGTTATTACTATGAAGTAACACACAAGCCTAGGTTATACTAACCTTTGCGGAAACTGTGGAACCACAGGTAACAAAAGAATTCAATTCGCACTGAGTGCAAATGTCTTTTAGGTAGAACACTGTTTCAGCGTCATGTTAACCCGAAAAAAACGGCGTTGGTTTTGTTGGTGAAAAAGAATGACAAAGGTTTTCCTCTGTGGCTGTATTCATTTTGATTTCGATTTAGGCGTCCGGGATTGAATAAACGAACACAGCGTTCATGGGCAAGTAAATGCGAGAGCCTCTGGACTTGACAATTTTCTGGGTGCCGTTGAGTGGGTTATACGCCATCATGTAAGTTATCATCTGTTTCCAATCGAAAAATTTATAATGAAGAACAAGAGCAAAACGAAATTGATCATATCTAGTTTTTTTACCTGCAAATTAACGTCCACACCAGCTTGAATAGTTCGACCCATCTTGCTCAATTGACCCTGATCTCCGTAGGACAACTGATGACGACCAAAACCAGGATTGCTTTGTAACAACAGGCCGATATCGTTGGCGAACCACGTCACTTTTTGTCCACCCAGCATCACCATATTGCGGGTCAGTTTGAAATCGCGGGAAATCAATTCTTTCAACGTTTTACCTTCCAGCAGACTTGCAAGTTCTTTACCACCCATACGGTGGAACAACAAATCGTAGTCCTGCGAACGCAAAACAACCTCCGTTTTGAATGAAGCTTTTTCCCGAGGTGCAATCTTCAATGTCTTTTGTAGCAGACCTTTGAGAACATCCACTTGAAATCTTTTGGGTCAACTTATCGGAAGAAGCAAAAATAAGCTTCGTCAACACCTATAACGTATTGAATATTAATAAACATTTCTAACTAGAAGCAAAATCATAGAACGTAATTAAAGGCTAATGATTTGTTGTTCAATTGAAATACCTTCCAAACGAATCACGACTTCCACTGCAACATGCCGATATTCGGACAGACGATGATTCACCTTCCCCGAATAAATGATTAGCGGAGCACAGGAATCCTCATCCTAAACGGCGATAAGTTGAAGACCTCCACGAAAACCAAATATTTCGTCATGAAAATCGAAAGCGCGGTTGTTTGAAAGGAGGAAATTGGTTTTCAAACAATCGACACGACGAATTAACAATTCCAAATCAGCAGAGCTGCACCTCAAACAACTATTCTTGCAACCGGTGTAACTCTATTGGATAAATACAAACGTTTGATATTAAAACATTAATTTGCATTGAAAATAAATTCTTACATGAAAGGTAGTCGGCATGAAATTGTGGACTTCCGCGTTGGTTTTGTCTTCAATCATAGCAACCAGTTAGTGCAATTCTGTTATGTTTGGCTTGGCGCGAAACAAGGTCGAAATGGCAGCAACTCGAACTTCTGTAGTTTCTATCGTATTACGAATGATGGGCATTATACACAAACATGTTTCACGATTAGCGTCGGTCAATAACTGGATGGAAAACATCATACGTGAACAAAGGGCCCGTGAAACAGAATCGCTTTTCGCATGCGGAACAAGATGCTCAATGGCTAGCACCCATTTGCTATTACAGAGTTCAACCAATGATACTATTATTCAATGATGGGTCTTTGCCGCCTTAAAGTCGTTGTAAGGTATGTGAGCATATTTGTTGATGGTATCTGCCTTGCAGCTACGTTGAGTGTTCTTGGCACAAGTAACACCAATAAGAAGGCCAAAAGTCAAAGTTATGGCACCGCCTAGTTTCCTTTAAAAGAATTCAATGCACAGGTGAGAACCACAGTACATGATTTAGATCAATTTCTTTTACTTTTTCTTGATACTCAAGCTGCATTTTAAGAGTTTCTCCTGGTTGACTAGAAGCTTCTCAGATGGCATTCACAGGTAGTCAGGTATCAGTTTTACCGTAAGTTGAGCTTTTTGATATCATTACTTTATCCCAGAGGATCAAAATAAATACGGATCATTAAGGATGCAGCGTTTGTTCCAGTCAAAGGAAGGATTTCAACGTACAAGTTCCTAGATAATCGCACAATCAGTAAATTTGAATTTTGGATGCAGGAATAGTTTTACACTTGAGCTCATCGTCTTTTTCGATGCTTTTCCAGACAGCTACCACTAACGCTTGACTTGGAACCACTGAAAAGCATTACCACTAATTTAATTTTTGTATACATGCAATAAAGAAACAAATAGTTAATAAAAACACAAATAAAAATTGAATGAAAATGAACAGCAACGGAAAATAAAAGCAGACGAAGATATAATGGTTACTGACAATAGCCGCAATAGCAAAGGCATAGTAAATTGGCCCCCTGGTGGCCGAAAATGGAACTTCCCAATCTTTATGCTGAGCGCAACGATGCTTTTCCTCTATTAGGGGATGGACCGAAGAGCCCCGCATCCCGATCCCGATATTGTGCAGTGGCGGCAGTGACGGAAGATATCAAGCGGGAAAAAGCGCGATCGACGCCGGTCTTACGGGAAGTATTAGCCGTACTTTTTCAATAATATAAATTCCATGAGCCATTTTTAAAATACATTTTTTTTTAGATATATGGGCCTAGGCCGCAGTATTATTACTGCGGCAATGGGGCTAGTCTCGAGACGAACCTGTGCGCTTCAGGTGAGACTGGCTGCAGCATGCCCAACCCAGGCTTCGCTTGGTCTGCAATGCGTTCTTGAGTGTAAATTGCCCAAATGATGGCCTGCTTGCTCAGGCAGGCCATCCCACCCCCTATTGACGGGGAAGCGAGTGGCGGGAGAGCCGAGCCAAGGCGACTATGAGCAAATTTGAATTAAAGTCGCCGGATGGTGTACAGACTGCACGGGCAAGGGCTTATTGGCCTTCTCAAGGATGAACAGTCGCGTATGGCCTTAGCGCCATGCGGAATGCATTACACAAATCGTCTATCTGAGTTTTTAAAGTAGCAAAGTTTAATTGCTGAACTATCTAAACAATAGCTAGGCAGACCTCTCCTACTATAAATAACTCACATTCTGAATCACCTTTTTACAAGCGAACAAGAAAATGACTTTATCTGCGTTGCTGAAACCAGTACCTGATATGATGCGCCAGGAGTTACCACCTGGAAAATTGCGGAATGACCTGATGGCTCACCTTGCGCGGGGAAAGTATGCAAATGTAACTTTTCCCCTGGATGAATGCTACAGGGAAATAAATCCCAAACCCTCCATTCGGGTGGCACGGATTCAACCATTAGTAGAGAGAAATGAGTTGGAGGATAAGAAGAAGCGGGTTCAGCAAGCACTATTGCCTGTTGCTGAACAAAGACTGACTAACGGAAATAAGACTAAAGCTCCTCTTCTTTCACAGACTCCTCTTATTCTTTCACAGGTACCTGCCAATCCTACGGTGGTAGCATCTAGGGCAGTGGCTAAGCGTAAGCGGGAGGAAGATGCGACAGCAATGCTTCCGGACGAGAAACGTTTCAAAGATATAAATCTCAAGGATTTGAAGCGCCACTTACCATCTCGAGAAAGGCCTAAAGACTTGATGGCGAAGCGTAAGCGGGAAGAGGATGCCCCAGCAGCGCTTCCGGACGAGAAACGTTTCAAAAAATTGAAATTCTCTCTTCATTAGCTTAGATTAGTAGAGCGTGCATTCACAAAATTGAGAGCTTGTCTAAATGTATGTGTGCAAATGTTTCGACCTTTTACATAAATTGCCTATGTATATATTCTTGTCAAAATTACTGTGCTGTGTTGTACATATTGTGTACATATTGTGTGTTAGTATGATTGTAGTTTGAATGTATGATTCGGTTTTAGTCTGAAAATGCACTGCTTAATACCTCTTAAAAATTGTCTTGTCTCTATTTGGTTGGTTTTAGGGGGGTAGGTAATAAGTCTTACTTCGGCTAACTTTAAAAAAAAAAGCAAATAAGTAAAAACAATTTATTGAAGAAAAATAATGAAACGATTGTGATAGTAGCCGAAAAATGGTCGCAAAAACGGGTTTACAAAAATCTCTGAAATATCATGTGTGGTAAAATAGCTAAACTCTTTACACATTGATCTACCCCTTTTTCTTTCAAAAGGCCATGGTCTTTTTAAATTTTGATATTACCGCTTGTCATTTTCACACACGTTTGAATGATTCTTTTCTCTTACAATACTTAATCAATACTAAATCAAGCAATCTTTTCCAGTTTGTATTACTGAATTTTTCGAATACAGTTAGTTTGCTTTGGCTATAGCCATTGACCTAGTGTATCTGTATAACATCAATTTATGCTTTTCCAGTTGAAATTCGATGAACGTTTATTTGCCGTATGTCATCTGCTTTAGGTAGCCCCTCTGAAAAGTGAACCGACAGTGACGATGAGTGAGACAAGCCAGACGTTCAAACGAACGCGGAGTTTAGTTCAATTTAAAAAAAAACCTTCCCTATAATATAAAATAAATAACGAGGTAGAAAGAAAAATCATTTCCAGATTATGTTTGACCAAATACATAATAAAATGGTAATATATGGGCTGTGTGGTATGTAATACAAATTAAGGAAGCAAACGGTAACTTTCAAATTCACACATTTCACGCAAAACACACTGACAAAAAATTCGACTGGAGCTAATCTATCAACTATCATGAATCAGCTTCTGGCTGACCTGTCAGAAGTCCTCGTTATCTGTACTGTGTAGGCCAACAAGACCCCTTTTCTGACGCATGGGGCCATTCAATCCTCGCTCTTACAAGTTGGCGCGTGTCTTTCGGATTGAATCCGGACTCGGACTACCGGAAAAAATCGACCGAATGGAACCGCCGTTTATCCGTTTGTCACGGTGGATTTTTTTTCGGCAGTCCAAGTTTACAAACTTTTTTTTTCGTTTCTAAGAATGTTATTGTTGTTTATGCTGTTGATTTTTGAATTGATTTTAGGGGGGATAAACGGCAGTTTGTGTGTGTGTGTGTCAATGAAACGGATTTGTGTTACCGAAGTCAAATTGTTTGAACGGGGGAATTCCCTTTTGTACATCGATTCTTATTTGTTGAAATCCCTCGATTGATGGAAAACTGCTTACAATAACACAAGCAGACATTCCCTGTTACATGACGTGATCTGAGTGTATGAAAACAGCACCCCGTTTACTATTGGAGTCAATTTCGCCATTGCTTGAAAAATGAACATCGTAGTGTTTGGTACTGGCAGAATAACTGATGAGTGGAACTTTTTACGTAGTGCCATGACAACTGTATAATACAATGTGGTCTAGTTCCAGTCTCATCTTCGCCATTTTTAATAGACAAGTGGCAACGCGATCATCCTTCAGCAGAAACGATGACAGATTGCGATATCAATCCTGCCAGTGGTCCTTTAAAAAATAAAATTCTGTTTCCGACCTACCCGGTAACCAGGAGCAGTTACTCTGTGTCAAGCACAAATAATATACAATAACAAATAAAATACCTGAATAGTTTCACTTCCGGTGCAGGGTTTCATCTCCGGTGAACCGGACGACACGGCACCGATCGGGATCGAGCTCAAATAAATCAGCCTTGTATTACACACAGAGTGATGAAATACGTGGAGGGCTTATTGGCCCCGTAGTTTTTGACCCAATCTTGTTGGTTGCCTATCAGTTCAGAGAAGGGCATTTGTTGCATGGTTTTTTCTTAGCCCGATCAGTATCGATTAAACAATAAACTAACTCACAGAAAAAAGGACGGACATGTTGGCTCCCTTGGCTCCGCAAAAAAAAAAGAAAATTTCAAATTCATCAAATCGGGAAAATTTCTTTGGTGTTTATAATTCTCTCCAACCGCTTTCCGTAACTAAAACAATAAATTAATGAATTGTACAATAAAACGGGGAAATTTCCAGAAAATAGTTTTCAACTTACCAGTGAAAGAAAAATTCATTGGAAAACTAGTAAAGATCAATATGTGATACCCGCTTCGTCAAACTAAAACGGATATTTAAACTCTTTGATTTGTATAACACTTGATAACAAAGCACTTATGCAAAACAAAATATCACGATTCCATTCGACCGATTAAATCTAGTATTTATAGCAACTAGAGTCTAGTCCAGTATGGTCTATTGAACAATAACGACATAAGTAAGTGTACTTATAGTAAATTTATTATCCCACATCAGTTCCCCGATCTGATATTTTAAATTTAATTTTTATTAATAATATTACTTTAAAGTAATGATTGTAATAGAAATAGAAAATCTTTGCTGCTTTTTCTTCTAAATCTGAAATTCTTTTTGTACAGCCTCCAACTACGGGACCACTGCTGCCCAACTTTATCAAAGACTTCATTCTTTTCTATTACATACCATACTACCCAAGATGCGTTGTAATTTGCAAACAAATGAAATAAAATTTTTTGCTTCCTCTTGGTTTCACGCTCAGCCTAAGGCGGTTACAGGTAAAAGCAAAAACGCGTTTGCTTTAAACCCATGGTCAAGAAGCTAGGTAAGCTGCCGTGCCAGTAGATTTCAGAAGGTTTGAAAGATCCCTAAAACACCTTAGCTATAGAAGCTTTGCCAGTGTAAGCCTCGCAATCATCAACTTCGACATGTGATTCACAGGGAATTGATGTTTCCACGAAGAACAATACCTGCAAAAACTTCCTGTTATTACTATGACGTTACACACAAGCCTAGGTTATACTAACCTTTGCGGAAACTGTGGAGCCACAGGTAACAAAAGAATTCAATTCGCACTGAGTGCAAATGTCTTTTTAGGTAGAACACTGTTTTAGCGTCATGTTAACCCGAAAAAAACGGCGTTGGTTTTGTTGGTGAAAAAGAATGACAAAGGTTTTCCTCTGTGGCTGTATTCATTTTGATTTCGATTTAGGCGTCCGGGATTGAATAAACGAACACAGCGTTCATGGGCAAGTAAATGCGAGAGCCTCTGGACTTGACAATTTTCTGGGTGCCGTTGAGTGGGTTATACGCCACCATGTAAGTTATCATCTGTTTCCAATCGAAAAATTTATAATGAAGAACAAGAGCAAAACGAAATTGATCAAATCTAGTTTTTTTACCTGCAAATTAACGTCCACACCAGCTTGAATAGTTCGACCCATCTTGCTCAATTGACCCTGATCTCCGTAGGACAACTGATGACGACCAAAACCAGGATTGCTTTGTAACAACAGGCCGATATCGTTGGCGAACCACGTCACTTTTTGTCCACCCAGCATTACCATATTGCGGATCAGTTTGAAATCGCGGGAAATAAATTCTTTCAACGTTTTGCCTTCCAGCAGACTTGCAAGTTCTTTACCACCCATACGGTGGAACAACAAATCGTAGTCCTGCGAACGCAAAACAACCTCCGTTTTGAATGAAGCTTTTTCCCGAGGTGCAATCTTCAATTTCTTTTGTAGCAGACCTTTGAGAACATCCACTTGAAATCTTTTGGGTCCACTTATCGGAAGAAGCAAAAATAAGCTTCGTCAACACCTATAACGTATTGAATATTAAGAAACATTTCTAACTAGAAGCAGAATCATAGAACGTAATTAAAGGCTAATGATTTGTTGTTCAATTGAAATACCTTCCAAACGAATCACGACTTTGCACTGCAACATACCGATTTTCGGACAGACGATGATTCACCTTCCCCGAATAAATGATTAGCGGAGCACAGGAATCCTCATCCTAAACGGCGATAAGTTGAAGACCTCCACGAAAACCAAATATTTCGTCATGAAAATCGAAAGCGCGGTTGTTTGAAAGGAGGAAATTGGTTTTCAAACAATCGACACGACGAATTAACAATTCCAAATCAGCAGAGCTGCACCTCAAACAACTATTCTTGCAACCGGTGTAACTCTATTGGATAAATACAAACGTTTGATATTAAAACATTAATTTGCATTGAAAATAAATTCTTACATGAAAGGTAGTCGGCATGAAATTGTGGACTTCCGCGTTGGTTTTGTCTTCAATCATAGCAACCAGTTAGTGCAATTCTGTTATGTTTGGCTTGGCGCGAAACAAGGTCGAAATGGCAGCAACTCGAACTTCTGTAGTTTCTATCGTATTACGAATGATGGGCATTATACACAAACATGTTTCACGATTAGCGTCGGTCAATAACTGGATGGAAAACATCATACGTGAACAAAGAGCCCGTGAAACAGAATCGCTTTTCGCATGCGGAACAAGATGCTCAATGGCTAGCACCCATTTGCTATTACAGAGTTCAACCAATGATACTATTATTCAATGATGGGTCTTTGCCGCCTTAAAGTCGTTGTAAGGTATGTGAGCATATTTGTTGATGGTATCTGCCTTGCAGCTACGTTGAGTATTCTTGGCACAAGTAACACCAATAAGAAGGCCAAAAGTCAAAGTTATGGCACCGCCTAGTTTCCTTTAAAAGAATTCAATGCACAGGTGAGAACCACAGTACATGATTTAGATCAATTTCTTTTACTTTTTCTTGATACTCAAGCTGCATTTTAAGAGTTTCTCCTGGTTGACTAGAAGCTTCTCAGATGGCATTCACAGGTTGTCAGGTATCAGTTTTACCGTAAGTTGAGCTTTTTGACATCATTACTTTATCTCAGAGGATCAAAATAAATACGGATCATTAAGGATGCAGCGTTTGTTCCAGTCAAAGGAAGGATTTCGACGTTGGATGCAGGAATAGTTTTACACTTGAGCTCATCGTCTTTTTCGATGCTTTTCCAGACAGCTACCACTAACGCTTGACTTGGAACCACTGAAAAGCATTACCACTAATTGAATTTTTGTATACATGCAATAAAGAAACAAATAGTTAATAAAAACACAAATAAAAATTTAATGAAAATGAACAGCAACGGAAAATAAAAGCAGACGAAGATATAATGGTTACTGACAATACACAATAGCCGCAATAGCAAAGGCATAGTAAATTGGCCCCCTGGTGGCCGAAAATGGAACTTCCCAATCTTTATGCTGAGCGCAACGATGCTTTTCCTCTATTAGGGGATGGACCGAAGAGCCCCGCATCCCGATCCCGATATTGTGCAGTGGCGGCAGTGACGGAAGATATCAAGCGGGAAAAAGCGCGATCGACGCCGGTCTTACGGGAAGTATTAGCCGTACTTTTTCAATAATATAAATTCCATGAGTCATTTTTAAAAATACATTTTTGTTTTTAGGTATGGGCCTAGGCCGCAGTATTATTACTGCGGCAATGGGGCTAGTCTCGAGACGAACCTGTGCGCTTCAGGTGAGACTGGCTGCAGCATGCCCAACCCAGGCTTCGCTTGGTCTGCAATGCGTTCTTGAGTGTAAATTGCCCAAATGATGGCCTGCTTGCTCAGGCAGGCCATCCCACCCCCTATTGACGGGGAAGCGAGTGGCGGGAGAGCCGAGCCAAGGCGACTATGAGCAAATTTGAATTAAAGTCGCCGGATGGTGTACAGACTGCACGGGCAAGGGCTTATTGGCCTTCTCAAGGATGAACAGTCGCGCATGGCCTTAGCGCCATGCGGAATGCATTACACAAATCGTCTATCTGAGTTTTTAAAGTAGCAAAGTTTAATTGCTGAACTATCTAACCAATAGCTAGGCAGACCTCTCCTACTATCAAAACTCACATCTACCATCTATTAACAAACTATTACTACTCTATTTATTAACAAGCTAACGAGAAAATGTCTTACGAGGAATTGATGACAGGCTTACCTACCGTTCGGCCATCTCTCCCAGTCTCGATTGATCTCATTCGGCTGCGACGGATAACACCTGAGGGATTGCGAAGTGAGTTGGAGGCTACGAGGAAGCGCGTTCAGCAAGCACTACTGGCTGTTCCAAAACCAAAACGACCTGAGGTAAATAATATGGCTAAAACTAAAGCTCCCGTTCATTTGCAGACGCCTGCCATGCGTGCTGTGTTGGCGACCAGAACAAAACTTGCTGATCTACATCGCAGGATGTTCGGGGGAAGGGTTCTGAAGCCAGCGACTATACCAGCACCAAAGTCCGACTTGATGCGCCCACGACCATCTCAAGAAATGCCTAAAGACTTGGCGGCTAAGCGTAAGCGCGAAGAGGAAGCGCCAGAAGGTCCCAACATAAAGAAACGCTTCAAGGGAACAAACTCCAAAGAATTCATCCGGCTGCCACCGGTACTATCATTGAAAGAGATAAACGAGTTGGAGGCGAAGAAGAAGCGGGCGCGCAAGGTCTTGAGAGTAAAATAATTTGGCAAAAAGTATTCACAAAATTCTGTTTGTATGAGTGTGTTTGTGAATGTTCATACCTTTGTTGTAAATAATCTAGTCAAAATTACTTCTTGTGTGTATGTCTATGTAAATATGTATGTGTGTAATATGTTGTTTCGTGTTGTATATAGTCTCAAAATCTAATATATTTTTAAACTTACAAAAATTGTTTTGTGTTGAATTTTTTTGGCCTGTTTGTTCCACGATTTGAATGAGTCGGTAGTAGTTTTGGGTGACACAATAAAAAAAACGAAATTTTTCGATCAATTCATCTATTGTAGGGTCCAACGGGAATAACGGTGGCATTCAATTTAAGTTATTATCAGTCTTCAGAAGTGATACGATTTGAAAATCGCTTCATGCAATTATTTCATACGTCCTAAACAGAACAATGCATAGTTCGATTGGCATAGTCAAATACACGACCAGACTGTGCGTGCGCAATAGGCTGACGCAGATTACAGGTAGAATTTCAGCTGAGAAACGCGGAGGCAAATGCATGTTAGGTATTCGAATAATTTTTGCCGATTTCTTTTTTTTTGCTTACTCCTCCGGTTAGTTGATATTGGAGCTAGAACAACAAACATGTACTTACCAGGCAAACCGCCGTAACACAGATCACAATCGCTATCAATTCTCGCAGCGGTCATCACCGCCTGTGAGGTAGATGAGATACACCCAAAATAAGCTTTCATCGAACATGACTTTAAATAGGAAATTTCGGTCAAGATGTGCGTGCGGAAGAGGTTCGCTACTGACCAAGCCCTCTCATAAACATTGGAAAAGGATACTAGATATTACTAATTTAGCTGTAGGTGAAACATTCATCTGCGATTACCCAAAGACGCAATCAAACCATTTAATAGTATGAGGTAGAAGGGAAAAAATCCATTTCCAGACCATGTTTGACCAAATTTATAATAAAATGGTAATACGTTGGCACAAATTAAACATACGAACAATAGCTTTTTTTCCCATTCACACATTCCGCGCACATACACACTGACAAAAATCGATGTTCAAATCAATTCAAAATCAATTCAAATCAATGTTCAAAAACAATGTTATTCAGTTTAATAAAATTTTTTACATACTGTCAGTCAGATGAGTTTGCGTGAGTTTCCTAGCCAATGTGTTTGAAGCATCGTCTTCTGCCTCTCAAATTGAAAACCGGTAATAATGTTTATGTGCCCTACTATTAACTTTGGGCCCGTCGTGAGAAAAGTAGCTCGAAAAGCAAACTTTTCCATTATTTTAATTATTTAAAAACATGTCCATGACAATAACGTTAAAATGCTTACAACAATGTCATTCGTACAAGAAACAGACTGACAATCTGTAACACGCTAAATCAGTGCTAGCCGTTGCAATCTTTGAGCCGGATTGAGAGAAGGGATTTTAAAAATTGTCATTTGAACGCGGTCCAAATAGCTTTTACCACATATTCTTTGGGGTCACTCATACCGCAACACAACTTGCTGATATTACTGGAAAATTTGTCTTTTTTTCCACCATGTCTTCTAGTTTAAAAAAAAAAAAACGTTTGAAAGGACCGTGTTTCAATACGCTAGTCTACTCTACGCTCTACTATTAAAATAAAATATGTGTGGCGCATTATACACAGTACAATGTTGAAATGTAGAATGTATCCTATTTTATAGTTTAACCCATTAAAATTAGAAATGCGGGATATTGGTGATAAGTTTGTCAAATTTGTAAAAAAAAAAAAAAAAAATTCTTGCCTATGATATTGCATGGTAAGCGAAATAGGAACATACCTGCAGCATTTCTTCTATTTACCGAGAAGTAGTATGGTCTTATATATATTCAGTTTAACAGCATAATATAGGTATATAACAGGTATAATGCTACGGATACAATGCGATGAGATACTTTGCGATACGTTGTAATTCACTATCAAGCAAAAAGAAACCGAAAGAAATTTTTTTCCCCCCTTCTTCGAAGAGACAAATGACAGCAGTAATAAAATTCGAAAAGGAAAAAAAATTAAATATTCGATGATAAAATGGAAATGGTTTAGATTTGGAAATCTAACATAGTGGCTTAGAATTTACAAATATTCTACAACGAAAAAACAGTGATTCCCAGCTGATCATTTTACCACACAAGCAGGTGCAAGCGAGCTGCAAGCAGGTACACAGTGTACCCAGGGCAAATGGAAAAAAAAAAAAATGATTAGAAAAAAAATTGGTATTCATAAAAGTAAACAACACTGTAACTCTGCCGATACAGCAAAAAGAAAAAAAAAATAAATAAAATATAGTTCTTGCCCAACCCCCCGGCATAACTCTTGAGACATCGATCTTCCATTATTTGCCCATTTCACAGCAATCGCTATCACGTATACAATAAAGGAGAGATCACCTTGTAGGACATTGTTGGACATTTCAGAACAAGATGGACTAAATGGCGCGCCAGAATGTGATTTCTGTAGGGATTGTTATTTGTAAGAGCGCGGAAAATATTCAATGCAATGCAATCTCTTTGAATATATGATAATCAATAAAGAAATAGGGATATCCTACAACACGGGCTTATGAAAATGAAAAGTACTTGATAAAATTGAAAACTTTACCAATATCACACTTCAGGATGTTGATACTCTTTTTATTTCAATAATGTGTTAGTGACTTACGCTGTCCTTCTCCTTCATTGCGTCACTGGAATACTCCCAATAAAACATGTTAGTTGTGGGATTTCCACAACAGAACGCAGCATTTTACCCACTCAGTTCCGCACTTTGCATACACCCCAAACCGTTCTTGAAAGTTTACAGTTTATTGTGGGTACAAAACTCTCCACGTCGATTTAATAGTTTGTTGTTTTGCTACTTTTATCTTTAATTTACACAATTCGTTAAATTAAATTCCTAGAGATCAACCATATCAAACCTTATCTTGGTATGATAATATCCTGAATATTTGTGGTTCTATAAAATCCAAAGAGTTCAAGTTGATTGTGTTCGTACGGAATGTTTGTTTAAAAAACATTGAAATTTTCGAAGATATGGGTTAGCAAACAGCTTTAACTTACAATTACCAAGTTCAAACTTCTCACATAGGTATTATTGTGAGAAATGGATGTAGGACTTCGAGTAGTTCGAGGTCCTGATTGGAAATGGGTAAGTACAGCCCCTCAAGTATGTAGTTAGTCAAGTATGGATCTGTTTCGTCATCAGCTGTTCTTTAAGCAATGTGAAAAATCTTTTCTAAATACTGTATGACGAATAAAAAACCTCATTCATTTTTCCTGTGGTGATGACAGTTTCTTAAGCATGACCTAATCTTGAAGACCGTAATGGAAATTGCCAATCTCCTGGGATGTCATAAATAATTTGTATGGCTGTTTTGGTAGCTGTGGTTTCAAATTAAAATATAGCAGATCGTTCACATTAACCATTGAGTTCATATTTACACCTAGTGATTTTAAAATAAAGAATTTTGTTAATGTTACATCTCAATGATTGTATTGTGCAACTGCAATCAGCTTACACAGCACTGCTTTTGATCAATACAATTAATGCAAGATTTCAGATGAATATCATAATAAATTATAGCAGTAGAAAAATGATGTGACTTGCAACATATTACATTTTGTTTGAAATCAAATGCAGGGTAACCAGGATGGTGGCGATGGGAATGTAGGAACCGTTGTTGAAATAGGTAAACCCGGAAGCCCATCAAGTCCTGACAAAACAGTTGTCGTGCAGTGGGATGCTGGTGCTAGAACGAATTATCGTGTTGGTTATCAAGGAGCTTATGATTTAAGGGTAAGGCAATAAAATACATTTTCTTGGTGTTGTGTTTTCTGTTGTATTGAATGATAAAATTATTGTGATCCAGATATGGGATAATGCCCCAGTTGGTGTAAAATTTCAGAACATTGTATGTGATGGCTGCAAGTGCCAAGGAATCTCAGGAATGAGATGGAAGTGCCAATTATGTAAAGATTTTGATTTATGTACTTCCTGTTTCATGGAAGATAAACATGATCTGGCTCACCCATTTTCGCGCTACGAAAATGCATCATCTTTCGGGTAAGTTTACTTCTTCAGTTTTTGCATAATTAAAATTCTAGTGCCTTTTTTCTATCTTTAAATTTACAGTGTTGTGTTGGATAAAAGGCAAAACATGTCAAAAGTTCAAGTCAAAGGTATATTTGTTGGAGCCAAAGTAGTTCGTGGACCTGATTGGGATTGGGGAAATCAGGTAAAATAAAAATTAATTTTTTACGGCAGTTCGTTTCATACATAATTTCTAAATTTTTTTCCCGAAAAGGATGGTGGAGAAGGGAAAGTTGGCAGGGTTGTTGATTTGCGTGGCTGGGACAATGAGTCTGGCCGCAGCGTCGCTAATGTAGCTTGGGCTTCTGGCTCAACAAACGTCTACCGTCTCGGACACAAGGGTAAAGTGGATTTGAAGTGTGTTCATGCTGCCATTGCGGGATATTACTATCGTGAAGCACTTCCGGTTTTGGGGCTATCAATCGATTCCACCAGCAGACCTTCGCGTGGTCCCAGCTCCCCGAGCGCCGTTGCTGCGTTTAGCGTGGGTGACAAAGTCAAAGTTACCGTTGACGCCGATCGGCTGAGAGAAATGCAAGAAGGACACGGAGGCTGGAATCCTCGAATGGCGGAGGTACATTGGCATTCGTATTTTCAAATTTTAGCATACCAAGTTGACGAACTGTTTCTTATTCCCGCGTTCTTGACGGTCAACAGTGCATAGGTCATGTCGGAACAGTTCATCGCGTTACCGAAAGAGGAGATATTCGCGTTCAATTTGATGGCAGTAACCAACGCTGGACGTTCCATCCCCGAGCCATTTATCGTTTATCGGCCTTTTCCGTCGGTGATGCTGTAAGGCTAACCGATGATATTGCACACGTGAAACTTCTACAACGAGGCCATGGAGAGTGGGTTGATTTAATGCGATTGGTATGTATGATATTTAACAATGCAACGTTGTTGGAAGAGGGCGTTTTCTTTCAAAGAAAATTATGCCCAACTCCGTAATATAAAAAAAAAAAGTAAAAAAACGCAATAATTCAATCTCTTTGCTAGGCGCTTGGTAAGATAGGTAAGGTGACCAAGGTTTATGATGATGGAGATCTACGAGTCACCGTGGATGGACAGACTTGGACTCTCAATCCATTATGCCTTACGCCATTGCCCGGTTCAGCGACAGAACTGCACAATACCATGGCTGCAAGCGTTCGACAAGAACACATCAGTGGGTTTTCTTTTTTCCCTGTAATATTAGTATTATCATTAACAGTGGCATAAATGTCCGAAATTGCCTTTTTAAGATCCATTGGCTTCATTGCTGTCTCATCTGCTTGTGAGTGGCCCGAAGCAACAGCAACAACAACCACTCTCCTTGTCTCATCCCAGCCATCAGCCGGGAACGTTTAACGAGGGCACAATAGCCGATCGGCTTGTAAGGGCGGCTGCACAGGGTCAATTTAATATCTTCGAACAATTACTCCTACAACATCCCGATAAAGCGAACGCCAAAAGCAGCGGGAAAACTTGCCTGCAAGTTGCCTCTCATCAGGGTCACACTGAACTGGTTGGATTCTTGTTGTCTAAAGGGGCATCTATGGAAATTGCAGACGATGATGGTGATACGGCCTTACATTATGCCGCTTTTGGGTAACATTATTAGAATTTTCCTGCTTCAAAGGACTACTTCTATTTCCCAATTTTATTTCTGATATCATTTGACAGAAATCAGCCCGAAGTTATGGAACTGCTCATTAAAAAAGGAGCTGTCATTGATAGTACGAATCGTGGACGCTGCACACCTTTGCATGTCGCTGTCAATAAGCAGTTTCCTGCTTGTGTTCAGATGCTTCTCAAATACGGATGTGACGTCAATGTTCAAGTACGAACAAAGTCATGCATTAATCACCCCTTGCATACGTAAAAATGATCTTCCTTTGAAACTGAACTAGGATTCATACGGAGACACAGCCTTGCACGATGCAATCGGCAAAGAGAATGCGGATATTATAGAAGCTTTAGCTTCGGCATCGGCCGTCGATTGTACACTGAGGAACACGCGAGGTTTCAATGTTCTTCATCACGCCGCTCTCAAAGGGAATTATTTGTAAGCATCAAACATTGGAATGAAATTTGTTTAATACCAGCAGTTAATAGGCTTGTTTTGTTTTCCTAGCGCGGCGGAGCGCATTTTGATGCGTAGCCGACAGCTGGTGGATGTCAAAAAGGATGACGGATTTGCCGCCCTTCATTTAGCAAGTTTGAATGGCCATGTTCAGGTTGGCGTTTGTTTGTTATCAGGCATTCTCTCAGAACCCTTTTAAAAAGTTTACACGTAATCTTTTTTTTTAGATGGCCAAACTGCTGTTGGATGTCGGCCAGTGTTGCGTTGACCCCCTGAACAACCGGAGACAGACGCCCTTACTGCTAGCGGTGTCTCAGGGACATGCTCCCCTTGTCGAGCTCTTAGTTGAAGCTGGCGCCGATGTGACGGCTGCTGATGAAGACGGTGACACGGGAATCCACGTTGCGTGTCTCAAGTTGCATTCACTCCAGGGAGAAGCCAGCGCAACGATGTCACCCAACATATTCAGCGTAGGTTTCCTTTGAATTTTATCGTGCATCAAAAAGGATTTTAACGAATGTTTTAAATCAAGATCCAGCAATGTTTACATTCAAATGGCCGAAATCCAAATCATAGCCTAGCTCTGGCAATTGCTTGTTACTTGGTGCAGCTTGGATGTAATCCCGAAGTCCGCAACCGTAGAAACAAGACATGTGCGGACCTGATTGCTGACGCTTCTGTATGGGAAACGTTGATCAGTTACGTTAACCATCGAACTTCGCTTTCGCCAACCTCGGTTGGTGGCGAAATTGCTATTGAGTCTGAGTCAGTCGTCATTCCGAGTGAGACAAAAATTACCAGTAAATCAGGATCGCCCGATCAATCATTGCCACCTTCAGTTGGCATTGAGTGCATCGTCTGCTGTGAAAATCCGCCAGATGTGCGTTTTGAACCTTGTGGCCACGTCGTCACCTGTTCTGAATGTGCTCAACGGATGAAGAAATGTTTAAAATGCCATGTTGTCATTGTTCTCAAATCGAATTCAGGTTAGTAAGAATCGTTTTTAATGTTTTTTTCTGCCCCAAGTTCACCGGTAGCTATGGCCAATTGTGTTTCATTTCAACGTTGATAACCTTCTTGCAGACGGCACCCCATTATCGAGCCAATCGTCTCAACAGCCCAGCAAAGATCGCTTAAAATATTTGGAATCTCGTATCGCTGAAATAGAAGAAGCGTACACATGTTCCATTTGTATGGAACGCCGAAGGAATGTGGTAATTATAAAACATCATGTACTTTTTCTTACATAAATTAAATTTTGTGCTATTGTAGGCTTTCCTTTGCGGCCATGGTGCGTGTGACAGTTGTTCACAAACGTTACGCACGTGTCATATGTGCCGGAAGTTGATCGCACGTAAAATCAATCTGTATTGATCAAAAGGAGAATGCGTAAAGTGTCGATGGAGAGGTTGGTTCAGCCGTTTGTCCCAAGCGAAAGGAAGTATGCAACGCTTTGCTGCTACCGTTTCCAATTCAAATAGAGAATACTTGGAAAGTCATATTTCGAAAACTGCTAGAACGGGACCTCAGACTATACATTGTTTGGCCCATCCTAGCCGCACCTCATTTTTGTGTAAATTTTATTCTGGTTAAATTCGATATGAAGTTTTTGTCTGTCTTGAATTTAGCATGATGATTATGCCTAGTTTTGCTGCATATATTGTTTGTGCCTTTAATACGTTTGGTAAAAAGAATTTTCTTAGATCTGACACTGACATCGTGTGGTTCTGTATTTAATAAGGACATTGAAATCACAACAAGAAACTGAGTGTAATTTTTAAACACAGCCTAGATACGGGCGGATGGGTTACCGTCATATCACTTGTCCAATTGGGTTTTACGTTATCGGGTCGTTAAATGCAGGAATTCGTTCAATTTCTACCCTCTTCATGGGGATAATAACAATGACGGACGCTTTTATGTAGTAGATATCACTCAGCGAGAATGCTTTTGTATCCCGACATGAAAAAGTGGCCACAGGATGAATGAGTTCGCCTCGCTATCTACAAGATGAACTGATTGAATAAACATCACTCGTTGGAGGACAAGATTCTCTAAAGTTGAAGCGTGTGTGGTCGAGGGTTACACATGGAGGATGAAAAAATAAAATTTGAATAAAATAAGAACCATTAGTTACGGCAAAAGAGCTAAGTTTCTGTTCATTTAATCGGTGAATACGCCCACCCGTATATATATGGCGTTTGAAAATTTAAAAGCTTTTTTGCTTGGGACAAGCTTAGAATCCCATATTCAGAAATTTGGAACAGTAATCATGCTCAAAAAAACTACTAGAACTAAAAATTACATTATGCGACATACTGTCACTATTGAAGGCTTTTAATTAAAAGTAGAGATATCAATAAACAAATTTCTATACTGTAGATTTAAAACTATGAAATGCGTACAGTTTGTGGATGACGACGCTTGCATTTCCATTAATGGACTGTAGGATACAAGCATGAGTGTATTGTCACGTTCAAAACTACACTGTACGTTTCGCGTTTTTGGAAAGAGTTTCTGTTTCGTATTCAATTTCAAGTCTCGGTTTTCTCCTGGTGTTATCTTTGACAGAAGTTGTAGCCTTAGGTTCAATGTCTTCCATATCCGATTCACTTTCCAACTCTCTTTCTAGATCACTGTCAGCTTCAACATATTCAATCTCTTCGTTTTCGCTTTCTTCTTCCAGTTCTTTCTCTAGCTCTTCATCAATCTCCTGATAAAAAAAAACAATGATTATGAAGCACCCTATATGGAAACTTCATAATTTGGCAAGATTTTCAAAGAATCTACAAACCTCTTCTGCTTCTTCTCCTTCGTTTTCTTCATCTTCTCCATAGTCCTCGCCTTCCATATTCACTTCCGCATCTTCCTCCTCTTCCAAAGCTTTATTAAAAGCAACTTGGGGGAAGTTGTAGATATCACCGTACTAAAGATTGTTTTAATCGTGAATGCTATTGGAATTCAGATTTCAAAATAAAAAACAAACATACCGTTCCCCGTTTAAGACGTTCGAGAAGTTCTTTTTCGATAGCCGAATCTAGACGGGCAGCGACTAGGGCTTTTTCTTCTCGGCGACGTTCACGTCTTTCTTGTTTTCTCTGGATAGGTACCAGTTTCTTCCTATAAGGAGCAATGATTGAAGAATTAGGATAGTTGGGACATTATGATTATTGCAGAATAATTGCTAAGTGGCATTTTAAATGCTTACTGTCTTCGCAGTCTCAATTTTCTCATTCGTATGAGGTATTGGGAGATTTTAAGCAGTCTTTGCTTGCACTTTTGCTTAATAAAGCCTGGCCAGTAGATAAGGTACTCATTAATCTGTCGAAGGGCTTTTTCCAAGCTTTTAGACAGCTTTACCTTTTCCCACATGTTACGGGGAAATCCAGACCTTAAATGAAATAATTGGTTTTATACCTGGAATCCTACACAAGCTATGTACTAACAAAATTTTACCTTTCAACTGTCTTCATATAAAGAAAGCAGTTTCCATCTTCTTCTCTGACTGTGGCATACTGGCTGTTCGCTAGTGGACAAGCTGAACGATTGCATAACCCTGTAAGATTATACTCATTCCTGCAGAACCTTTGAGTTTTTGTGCTGCACGGAACAAACATACAATTTAAATATTGTCACTTGATAAATATAAAATTCACTACAAAAACTACACACTAGGTAAAACATACTTGACTTTGTACGAACAGAAAGATTTGTTGATGATCGACCAAACAATCTATCCGGATTTTAAAAAAAAGTATTAGCCATCTGTCAATGAACGTAACATATAATCAAAATATACATCGTCGTTTTCCATCTTTCAAACAATTTTTGGTCTTCCAAGCTAATTGCCACTAGTTATTCCTTTTTGCTGTCAACTGATTTAAAACCACCGATGGAGATATTATTGAAAAGAAATTACTGTTCACTGTACACATGCTCTAAAAACAAGCATGCGGAGTTCTACAGTCGCCGTCTGCCTCTGCGTGTCACACATGGAAGTACCATTTAAAGGCCAAAGAAATTCAACTGTTACAACTAAAAAATTTAACATTAGTTCTCCGCGTTTCTAGCAGAGCACTCTCCCGGTAGGTGACATAACTATCTCTGATTTATCCGCTTCGTCGTTAGGTGCCGCTAATTTTCCAGAGTTTCGAGTTCTTCAAGTCGTCCGACTTAGGTTTTTTAAGAGAAAAAAGGTCACACCAGAGCATGCACCAGAGTCAGTGGACATTTCTGGAATTACTGTTACTGAAAATATTGCATTGGCTACATGTAGCACATCTAATATACAATCTAATACCAAATCTATTCTTATCCACTCGCCCGCCATTCGCATTTACTGATGTTCCTGAACAGTGTAAGCTACCACCCTATTTAACAGCAAAACAGAATTACAGACCTATTGCAATAACCAACGAATGGATCATTGTTTGTTCGCTTTCAGATATTGAACTGTGCTTTCTCCGTTTTCTAATTAGGAATTAGAAATCAGTACGCTTCAAAAATTTTCCAATTAGACTGTGTTCTTAAGACATACTTCGTACAGCTGCAGTAGGGTCTAGGCGGGTCTGTCTAGGCGGGTCTAGGCCTACTGTAGACTTATACGTGGACACCGGATAGGTCACACACTTTACGAAATTTTTTATCCTTGCTTAGTCTAACATCGAGTTTCATTTTCCAGAGTAGACCATTATACCGTTAAACTACTAGCCGTAGGCTACAGTGGAAAATTAAAAACAAAGCTATACTAAGGATCAGTCAGCCAAATCAATTCAAATTCAAGATTTTCGTTGGATGGTAGCGAAGATTTGTCTCCTTTTAAGGAAGTGTAGGCCTATTCGAGATTCTTTGTTTAGATATCGCATTGGATAAGGGTCATTGACAAGTTGCATCTTCTTTTATTTGAGTCATTGGTTAGCGGTATATCTTGCGTTTTATTTATAAATGAACATCTGCCCTACATCTAGGACGGTGCACCTGCCCATTAAAAATGTCATTACTTATTAGGAAAAAAAAATTATCAGTTTTAAAGATGGAAACAATTTTATAAATAAATCTATTGCAATTCAGCGAGGTGGCCGCAATAGTTAAGGCTCGTCGGGATATTTGAGTAGTCGATTCGATGCTGTTGTTGATGTATCTGGTAGCTTGACTCGACTAGAGGGATTTCGTCTCGGATATTGTTCTGGTGATGCGAAGACTGCTGCGATTGATTCTGCAAATGCTGGTGATCATCTTCAGCCAGGCACTCGTGGAGGTTAAAGTGATCGACGCTTGAGGTGGGAGAATCTGATCCGCTCTCTGACGAGGAATTCGTCGGACCATTGCCGGATTTGTTGAACATGAATGGCCAACTCTGATCGTTCAAAAAGTATACAAATGAAGGTGGATTGCAAAATAGACCTACGACTTAATAGTCTAATTCAAATCAGTAGGCCTAGCTAATTAAATGGCTGGCGGTCGGCATGTTACGAGTTGCACGATTTTAGCTAATGCAATTAACCAAAAGATCATCGAACTATAGGCCTACTAGCTTAGGCTACTGTCTAATATAGGGACACTAAAAATTATTTTTTAATGCAAACTAGGTATTGGTTAAGCCAATTGCGCTTGTTTCTGAAATTGAAATAAAAAGTTGCTAAGATTTTAAAGTTGACAAAATGCACCATTGCACCCCATTGGTGACATAGGTTCATTTACTTCAAGTCCAGGTGGGAACAGTCTTTGCAATCTGTCTCAACAGTGTACGACTCTATACCAGCCTGTTCTAGATGTTAAAGACTCTTCAGCCTGTGCGCGAGTTCGTCTTCTTATAGGCTTGTTGAAAGTAAAGAACATTAACGTCAACCGTGCCACGCGACGTCGATGCTCGAAGGAACCCAGCTGGGTTTACATTAAAGCTCAAACCGGATTTTTTTCGTCTTCTTTGCTGGCTTTATTTTATTTTATTTTTACAATTCTCGCTGTCGGTTGTTGTAATCGTCATTTGAGTCGGACTGTTCTCACCCTCTGCTTTTGAATGTGCTAACGACGGGCAGAAGGAATGGACCTAAAAGGAAACAACTGGGATTCAGGAGCTCTTATCGAATATATGCCCGTAGTCTATAAAGAATCTACATTCCTGCTTGACAAAGATCTGGTGCTTATTCTTTCAGAAAAAAAAAGCTACTGGATGCACCAACAATTACACGATGGAAGTTGAAGCCTATAGTTGTATGAAAACATGTTTCGTTTGATGTAGCAGCAAATGTTTTCAAATATAAACAAGTCTATATTATTTCTTTAGGGGTACTGGAACAATTAACGGCAAAAGCTTTTGCTAATCACCTGCGAAAACCATACATTGTTTGAAACGCAAACGTGCTGCTGTCGATTTGTAGTTAAATTCCTCAAATAAAAATGCAACGCAAGAAAAGTGGAAGACAGCCTAAGTTTTGAGGAAAAATAGTTTTGACGGTTTTAAAAAATGATTTCAATTGAATCTTACGTAGGATCCAATAAGACCATTTAAAAATGTAAATAACTAAGTAAAAATCCAAGCATATATAGGCCTTTCTCGCAAATTGCATCGCCAAGTCAGTCCCACACTCAGATTTATAAGCGATCGAACTGATGGACATATTAGCTACATATGACTCGTGTTCTAAACAACATGTAACCACTCGGAAAATGTTTAATCGCAAATGGTTTTAGAAAAAAAAGCTAAAAAGAAAAAAAAAGTAATACCATGGACACAACCGGATGAGAGGTAACAGGCGAGGTTCTTCCAGCAGCGCTGCCTTCCACCAAAACTGCTCGTAGATGACCGATGTAGGTCGTAGCTAATCGAAGGGTATCTAATTTTGATAGTTTCGTATCGGCTGGGACCCAAGGTAGAGTTGTCTTCAAACGACAGAAAGCTCGACTCAGCACACGCATCCGAGCACGCTCTCTGGCATTCGCCGCTGGGTAGCAAGAACAATTTTATTGCTTAAGTTAGTTTACCGTTTTTTAGTAATAGGCCTATACAGTAGGACCATTGTTATTGGAATGTAATGTCGATATGTGACATATAAGGATACGACGCTTTACGTACAACTGCTATTACCGTTTCGCTGTTGGGGCTTCTCTTTCGTGACAATCGACCTGTGATGAAGTTGGGAATATCCACGACCCACGGACGATACCGTGACGCTTCCGCTGATCATGTCTTTCCGACGTCGTGGCATCTGTGAATAATATATTTGAGTTAATTTAATTTTTCGCCTGCTTCTATGTGATTGACTGCAGTCAAAACCCCGTAGAACTTTTTTTATTTATCCCAGGATTGACCATGTTCAAAAGAAAACCACGCAATCCGTTTGCTATAGAGCAAAGAACGCAAAAGCGAACACTTTAAGGCAAATTAATTTTATACTTACGTTTTATAATACGCTCAGTAAATTCAGGGGAAACAGACAAACAGCAGAAACCGCAAGAGAGAATGTGACGCCAGCAGCCAACCACAAGAGAATAAGATCACTTGGCTACCGTGTTCATCTTTAAGACACAAAATTAGAATGCAGAGCTATTCATTGCTTTCGGGTTACACTCGACTTAGTTCGTAATCAGCGCAAGAGGGGTGGAGCTTTCCGTTTAGGCCACACCCAGTAAGACTCTTTCAGAGTATTTCCCGAACGTTGCAATCGACCAATGGAATGCTACAACTTTAAGAGCCAGCTGAGGTACTTCAAACGCAACGAACGACGTCAAGATATAGGGCCAGAGAAAACAGTGGCCATGCTGCGCGTCTTTCCTGTTCAACCAAAACAACCAGACGACTGCCGCCTCCGCTTTCTGCTCGTACTAACCTATACATAAACATGACATTTATACAAAGAAAAAAAAAGGGGGAAATTTAAAAAAAATGTTTGTGTCAATTTGGCGTACAATGATATGAGTCTCGAACAAATTTAGAAATTATATAGATAACAATAAGTGCGATGAAATGCGTTCATTTCACTTCGTGCTTATAAGTCTTTGTTATTTTCTAATTAGGCGACGACTAGCACTGTTTTTCTACATCAGTTAAACATGTGTGGTTTTTTAAAAGCTGTTAAATGTTGGATGGCGTCGGAAGTGCTTGAAGAGCCGAAAGCAAGCGTGGGAAATAATAGGCATGAGCGCTTTATCTATAATTGAAGCTGATTTGCCGAATAAAGTTTTACGACTTTTCCAACGGCGGCTCTCCTTTGAGATCACATGCCATTTAAAGAGGCTGTTGAGAGTTTGTTGAGTTTTCCGCCACAATGCTAAGGCGTGCCTCGATCGTTTGTTTGTTGTTGTTTCGTTGGACGGAATTTTACCATGTACCCAGCTGAAATATCAACACTCCTCGTCAAACGTCCGTGAACGCTTCCGCTCTACAAACTAGAGCTTCAAGTTATGACCAGCAGCCTCTTGTGGGGAACGTTGTCCCATAGAAAATCTAAATCTAATCAATCAGATTTCTTCTGATGGGAATTCGGACCGTTACACAGATAGGCAATTTTCATTGGTTGATCTTTGCTTGCATACACACACACACAAAAAAAACACTCTGCAATTCTATTTTGAGCTTTAGGATTAACATTGAAGTCCATCAAGCATTTCGTAATGGCATAATGCAACTCTAAGGCAGTTACTCTATACTAATACTATTTAAATTGATTATACAAAAAAAAAGATGCTTTTTTTAAAGTATACAAGACGACTGGCTGAATGGCATGCACGAGACGTAGAATAGTTAACACTGGATGGCCGTTCACAGCGAATAAGCGTAGGCTATATTCATGCCAACAATTATGGTTTAGCGTGGCCTTAAAGTTGAATGACTGTAAAAACCATTGAAAGGCTAGCCTTGCGTGTGCTTCAAGTCCTTTGGTTTCCAGCGTTTCGTCAACTAGCCGGGGTTGACGGCCTGTCATCGGACCACTTTGCAACCTAACCCCAACCCCCTTTTCTCCCCTTCCCAATAGTAATTCAGTCACTCATCAGCCTCCTCCGCGGTAGATCAATCCCGCTGGTCGATTGTCGAATATGTTTTGAGGCTCGACGGTGAGTACAATCATCGTGTGGTTTTTAAGCATCTATATAGACTACACAACTTTGCAACACGGTGTATATAACGTAAGAGGGACAAAATAACACTACTTAACAAATAAAGAAATAAAATTAAATATAAACTTTATCAAAAGACAGAAGAAAGAGAAAAAAGGGAGTGAGTGAACTGTTTAACCCCAATAGGCACATGACATAGCCCCCTAGTGATGGGGTTGACCTGCTGCCCTAACTTAGTCGTACAAGACTCGTGTGAATTCCTACGTGAAGACAGCCATGATGGTGCTTGCATGGAGTGTTAGGAATATCGAATATCCGAAATCTGAACTTTGGGACTGAACTTCTTGGAGACTATTCTGAATGGCTGTCTTGGTCCATCCTCTATTCTCGGTTACGGTAGTTCTTAACGCAGCACGTTGCGGAATATGCAAGGACTTCATCAGCTCGCCTTCGTAGGTCAAAAAGGTTCACAGCCACATATTTTGTATTTTGAGCACCTTATTCTTTAAGACTGTTCCATTCGATGCCTTTTTTTGTGTGTGTGCAGAAACTGGTGAAAGAATGAATGATATTCCTTGTGATGGCTAAGCCCTATGTGTGTTCAAGAATAAGTAAGTACGAATTGTACATGAAAAAGGAGTGGCCTTCAGGTCACGGTTTTAAAAACATAAAAATACTTATATCTGTACAATCATTTTTAGTAAAACATGAAAAGAACAAGTTGGCCTACTGTGGCTTTCAAACGCTCTTAGTATCTTTGTTCATTATAGTACTGTATTATGCAAAATTCGCAGTGGCGGTGTACTATGTAGTCTACAGGGAATTGCTAGAATCAGCAGGACCTCGCGTTATTTATTTAAAACGCAGAATGATATGGGGAAAACACCAAATTATAACAAATGTAACTTGGAATTTCCTGTTTGATTAAAATAGGATTTCATTTACACAATCAACTGGTTGTATTGACCTTTAAGAAACATTGTTCACTTTTCGATTTTAAAAGGGTACAGAATGATGAACAATGTAACGTAAACTGTGCAATTAAGTTGCAAATAGCTGAAAGTCGAGTACATGGTTATAATAACGTGAAGGCAGAAGCAGATATTTTCTTTTATGTGATACCTGCGAATGTTTCGTCAAACGTGTATTACAGTCTGGTGTATTCGGAATTTATTCTCGATATCCACAATGATTCACAATACGAATATATTTCAAAGTAGTACGTGGTTTATTCGTCTTCCGTCACTCGGAATCCCGAATCAATTCTCCATAATAAGCGGTGATTGTTTTGACTTTATTATTTAGTATGTTTTGTTCGATTTCAGCTTTACCGTCGGAGACAGCAAGTTCAATAACCTGTAGGCATCATAGCCATTATAGTAGGACAGATGGAAATTATTTGGGATAACAAACTCTTACTTGATCAACATTGGTATTCCTGGGAAGAAAATAAGCCAGATTGGGCGTAATTTTGCGTGCTGCTTTAAAAATTTCAAATCCATTTGGTTGCATGTCTTCAAGATTGAATTGTGGTGCTTCGAGATATTTTGGCCCTCCCCACTAATGATAACAATAACTAGAGATTAGTGGACGCAATATAGATACGTACAACTAGTTATAAAAACATAACAACATGGTTTAAGGTTACCGGAGGCGAGAGAAAGACTACGTCAGCCTTTAAACTAGGAGCCAGCTGGAAGAAGTCTCCGACAATGAATTCAATACGATCAGCTACTCCATACACAGCAGCGTTATGGCGAGCTAGCTCTATTTTTACAGGATCAATATCTATGGCAATGACTATTCCAGATGTTCAAGATTGAAATAAGTGAGTTTCTTAGGTCATGCTAACGAAAAAGTTATGTATAAAGATATACCTCTTTCACACTTGAAGGCAAACTGTATGGAGTTTCCTCCAGCTCCACAAAATGCATCAACTATTAAATCACAACGGCATCTAGCTGCAATATGTCTTGCAATGCGTTCAGGTGTCACTGAAAACCACGAATCTAGACAAAGATCAAGTAAGTCAAATGATTGCAGATTTTATCAATTTAATACTTTTGTACCATAATCTAGTTTTATTCCCTGATCAAATCTTGAAAACAGTCTGTAACGTTGGGCCCAGTACTTCATCAACTCTTTGTTTTCTGGTAGTTCTGGCGAACAGGTAGTCTGCATTTCTTCACCTTCCTCTTTGTTGTTGTCAGACTTCAGATAGCATGCAAGTTGCTCAGCAGCCATTTTACCGTGGTACAACTAAATAATTTTACAAGGTAATTTTTAAGCATGCAATTTGCAGACAGCTTCTGAAGATTTATAACTTTTTTCAGCACTTTTCAATGTCATCCTGTCCATTATTCATGAAAATGTGCAATATAGAATATAATAGAGTAGTGGAAAAATAAAAAAATACCTTTTTATTCTTGCTTTTCTTTTTCTTCTTTTTCTTCATAGCCAATACTTTACAACTACTAATATTTGAGCCTGTTTTGTTTATGTTGCTCGTCAGTCCCAAACCAACCAAAAAATCTTGAGTTTTTTCTAAAATTCCTTTTTCAGAATGATTTTTGTCATTGGCATCAGAAGGCAACAATGAGACCTCCATTTCCATGTTTGTTTGAAGAGTAAGGTATTCAAAACCAAGTACTGCAGCAGAAACCTCGTCTGCTAAAGATTCCTCATTTACTTCAAAATTGGACTGCTCATTGGCAACATTAGCAATTTTGCTTAATAGCTCCTGCTCAATCCACCACTGTGAGAACCAATTTTTATAGTATAGGTATTGTTCAAGCTGATGTTCTTCCCACAATTTTGTCCATTCGTGATTTGTTGATTCTGAAGATTCCTTGTCTTGGGTGCTGTCTGAGCAATTTTCCCTGTTTTCGTCCTGAGCTGTTTCATATGTGGTATCAATATAGTTTTTGTATTTTTCAGTCCAGCTTTCAAGTACCAGTTTGTTGCCCTGTTCGCCCCAGTATTCAATCCAATCACTTTCTAGGGTGCTCAGATTAACTTTATTGGTAACATTTACAGATGCCACTGTTGTACTATTATCAAAACAATGGTCCAAGCCCTGGACAAGTAAGTGAGTATCACTACAAAAGAAGTAAACACCGCTTACCAATAATATCTAAAAGCACCAATAACTGTTTAGTTTGCTTACTTTAAAAATGACTGCGTAAAATTACACCAAACTTCTGCCGATAGATTCTTGAACTCGAAGTTAAAAATACAGATAGACTTCCACGATTTTTGTTCACTCATCCTTTTTACAACACTACAATAAATAAAATGCTCAACCCAGTTCACACAACACGGATTGCAGTGCAACACAATCTTTACCCGTGAATGGATTCAGATCCGAGTATATGATTCCATGAGAACGGATGCCGCGAGTGGTAACCGACGGATCCGTTTCCCTTCACTGATGGGAAAGACACTCATATTGCGCCACGCGCCACCTTTCCTCCGTACATGTAAGTATTATAGTTAGAAAGCGCTCAGATTTGAATCCGTTCGCGGAAGCATGAAGTAAAGTTTTCTCTTTTCAGAGTTTTATTGTTGAATTTTCCGTTCACGGATTTTATTCAATTTGCAGTGTAAAGGTTTTCTTTAGTACGAAATTGATTTGCATCCGCTTTCAATACTAAAATTCTTTGGTCGACCACGAAAACAATCATGTCAAAGCTCAAAGGATAATTTTCTTAGAAGTTTCCGAGAAGAATTGTATTTAGAGAAAAAAAAGAAATACACTCGAGCAAAGTACAAAAAAGAACAGCTTTGTTACCTAGAATGAAACAACAGCAATCGAGCATTAGTGAAGAAAAATTGTCAATGAAGATGAAGAAAATGAAAACCAAATATGACTTTGCATCAAGTCATTCTGGTAAGAAATACTTTTGTTTATAATTATGTCACAGTAGATAATAAATGTATGTTTGTTACTGAGCCAGACATAGAAGACACTTCTAAAAGTATTGTCGAAGGAGATATTCACACACAAGTATACCTTGTGTTTTAAACCTAGAAGAGGGTGAGACTTTTCACGCTGAGGCAATCAACCTTCAGGGTATGTTATACTTTAGACAATGAATAAAACAATATGAGTTATATGTTACTATTTCATGATCTCTGTAGAGCCTGCCATTCCCCTGGAACTTTATTTACGTAGAGTTCATGATGATTTAGGAATCACAGACAGTGAGATGAACAATATTGAAGACATGTATTTTGATGGATTAAAAATTAAGAAACATGCTAAGAGAATGGGCCAAATTGCTGATGACTGGGACGAGCACTGGGATGAAGTTTTTGATGCCCATATTGAAAGTTTTGCGACCATTCCATCAATATGTTGGAATTGCAAAATATTTCTTACAGCTTCCTACATCCGTTGTCTGTGCTGTGCAAGGACATTTTGTCCACACTGTGACATACAATTTCATTCATGGAATGTATTTCACCAACGTGAAGTACTGGGGAATTCAAAATTAGTGAAGTTGAGATCTAGGGACTTCTGGGATGAAGAATTGTCAGTTGTTGTCCAAAAAGATAGGTAATAATCTATACTGTGCGTATTATATTGTTGTTAATTTGTTATCAAACATATTTCAGATGTCGCCGTTCCATGCTTCATTCCTTCTCTTTGCCAATCCTGCCGAAGCATCAACACTTTAACATTGGAACCCTTGAAAAATAAATACATGATAGTGGTCACGCTTTTAGGTGAGTATTACGCAATTTTCGTTTTGTGGTCTCGGAAGAGATTGAATTTATTAAAACGTAAATTCTTCGACGTACATTATAGTTTTGGTTTTAATTCATCCACAGGGAGGTTTGACTTAAACGCAGCATCCTTCACCTGCCATAATCCAGCGTGTGGCGCAACGAACGAAGCGTCAGTGCGGAATTATGTAAATGCTGGATATTGGCCTGGATCGCCTACGAGAACGTGCACGCTGTTTACGCAAACCTACATGGTTCACTGGTTTCATACGAAACACCAAATTCCTTCAACAGCTGCCATGAAATACATAGAGGTATCTGGAAAGATGTCCTCCGAAGGTGGTAGGGTAAGTGATAGATTTTTCTAGTTGCTAAAATATATTTTGATTCATATGTTTTAATCTATCCCCGTTCAGAATCCGGTTATTAATCCAGTAATGTTTCGTACAGCTAGCAGCCAATTTTCGTACATTCAACACAAGATTGACGTCGATGTTAAGCTAAATGAGTTTATGCGGTGTAAAGCTTGCGTTTTACCTTGCAAGTACTGTCACTTCGATGTGATTTTTAAACTATTAAAGCAGCTGGCAGGTAATATCCCATTAAAAAAAATTGCTAAAGTTTATTAATAAATGTGTTTTCTTATCGGCCATTTGCATTCTTTTTTTGAGGATTCCGTAATTGTTAGTGACGCAAAAATTCAGAGCTACGTCGAAAAAATTAACAAACTGAAACCTCAGGTGAATTTTTATTGATTTACTTATTTTTCAGCCGTCAAGTCTACAGTAAATTTCATTCTTCCATAGAAAGGTTACGATAATTGTGGTAACTCCACTTACAAAGCTGGAAAAGAAAATACTTCGCGTCATCGTACTCAGGACGAAACCGGGCTTGGCAGTGCTTGTTACCGGCATGGAGTTGTGCTTGTTACCGCCAATCTGAAGAGCGAAGAAAATTACCGTGTCGTCAACTTCTCCCAACATTTTCTGTGGACTCTAGGTTACGTCTACTTCTGCTACGACGTCATTTGCAACTATGGCAAATTTTTTAAAGACCTCGTCAAAGTATCCGAAGGGCACAAAATGCACGATGAATGGATGCGGATGAGTAAAGAAATGACAGGATTTCTCTGAGTTCTCCATGGTAGAACCCACACATGGGATTTCCAGGTACTATTGCTACAGATTTTAGATCAATTTGTGATTCAATGACAATTTTTAAAAAAATACTTTAGGTTGAAAATAATGGTCGATGGCGGGATTGAGCCTGTGCATCCCTGGGTGAGGAGCAAGAACAAAAAAGGTATGAAAAAAATGCGAAAAAGGTATGATATTTTACCAGTTGGATACTTGTTTGTAAGCCACTGACTAATATTTTTACTTTTTTATTAGGCAGTCCTTAAGGAAAGGAAGACGGTGAAGAAATTAGCGGCCCAACTATCAAGGCGAGGCTTAACCGAGCAAGACCTTCCCGGTATCTTGAAAAAACTACAACAACTTGCGAAAGATAAAAAAAACAGTATGCAGAATTCAATAGTAATTTACCGAATTTTCATTATAATGCAAACCTTTGTTTAGATGAAGCTAACCCTGCAGATTTTAAAAATCAAGGGAAAGCCGTGGCCTGTGAGGAGGAGGCGCTTGTTACCACTGGAAAAAGAAAGGAAAAAGTTCTACCGAATTCTTACAAAGTCGATATCGAAGGCCATTTTATGACGGCTGCGTGGGCCCGTAAAATGATGAACAAATATGGAGGTAATATAAATAGGTTAAACCAATTGTTCCGTATACTGATTTATTTGTTTGCTATCACAGATACCACTTCTGAGAGAGACAAATTTCGCTTTAAAATGCAAGAAGCAAATAGAAAAGCTACTGCCCTAATGTTACTGATAAACGAGCAGTCCCAGTTCAAGATCACTCAAGAAATGTATGGAACCGGATCGTTCCCTTGGAACGAAACCACTGAAAGTATATTGTTGTTATATTTAATAATACACCTCATTTATTCAACTTTTTTTTAGTAAACTTGTCGTCCAATTACAGTTTAATTGATACTTGGATGATGACGAGGCGGTGGAAAGAAGAAATCATCCAAACGAAAAACGAAATGAAGACTTATCTGGAATCTTTGGCAGACATCCATTCCAGGCTTCAGGACGATATTGGAATCCACACGGCGATTGTGGATAGTTGGCAAGATTCATCCTTGCATCAGGTAAGAACAGGGCGATTTATTTAGTACCATAAATATAATCTTCTAAGTATTAGCTTAAAATTTTTAGGATTCCTCATATCCGGAAGGGATCAAGGTTTCGAGAGGTAAATTGGTCTTAATCAACGCCGAGCTCGATCGGCTGAAATGGAAGGTCGGCAGAGCCATTAAACTTTTCCGAAGATACACCTGAGATACACCCGGAGATCCCAATGAAGAAGAGTCCGACTGTGATTCGCAGCACTGTGATTTCGATACAGACTACTCCAGTCAATACCATAGTGACTCGTCCAGTGATGAATAACATTGATGGATTTTGTTAGTTAAAGTGCTGAAAGTTGGTGTGAAAATTTTCAATGTTCTGCTATTTGTCAGTGTGTGTCAATAAAACTGATAATGATTGAAATACTGCCATTTAGCGTTATTTATTCAACAATGAATTAGCAATTATTAATAATCAACTATAGTTAAGTGTTTTTCGTTTGTTTTTCAATAGAAAAAAACGAAATTTGAACTGGCGCCAAAAAATGATGGCCGCCGTCGTGCTCTTTCACGATTGGCTCATTCATATTTGCTAATTTCTAATCTAATATTAAGTTTAATGACGTTGTTCTAAGTGTCGTCGTGTTCCTCGTGACAAGAGGATCACGAAAAATACCATGTTTGTAAGTTTAAGTGATGCAAATCATCCGAACGGTGTACAAAACCTTGGGTGTGTATGCACGTCATCCCCCCTCCTCCCCCGAAAGTTGGCAAAATTGAATAATTTATTGTATCCAAACGGAAGGTGCAATTATTATGAATTTTACGGCAATCGATAGCTCTCACTAAGAGCTTTCGATTTCCGTAAAAAAATGTAAAATACTATTATGGAAAGAAATCCTGTCATAATGAAAAAATTCCGTTTTTTCGCTGTAACGCCTATCTCGGTCTAGCCGATAAAACGGAAAATTTTTCATTCAATGATCGTCGAGGCTAAACCAGTGTTGGAGGTAGGAAAATAAATTGGTATTTTTGTCAAAGGATACACAGGGTTGGTTTTCCTTGGTGAGTATCGGCAGGCAATAGACGGCTACTTCCAGCAATTTGCTAAAAGATTTGCAGCGGGTGATGTATTGTGACTCGCTCAACAGTTCGTCAATTTTTCTGAGTGAACCATTGCCATTGGGAAGCCGGGTAATAGCGTCACGCATTAGTGAGTACATGTTGGCAGCTGCCGGCCGCGGCTCCGTTAAAAGACCTTTAAAAGCTTTTACGCGCTGACTTGGCTCTGGGTAAAAAAAAGATGTTATAAAACGAGGGGTTGGCAACTTGCAACCGAAATGTACGTAGTGCCAACTTGTTGGCTTCAAATCCGTTGAAATTTCCAATTGTGGCCTTAAATTTACGTGTTTAGAACAGTTTCTAACTCTCTGCTTACTATTACAAAAACCTATATGTTAATTGTACCTTTTTACTGCAACCATCAATTACATTTATCACTCTATATTTACCTGAAATAACGCCTTGTCTTCTTGTGTAAGATTCAAGGGATCAGCATTACTGTGGTGTATAGGGTTCTCACTCGACCGGAATCGATTGGAAAATGGTCCAATCGATTGATTAATTATATAAAAAATCCTAATCGATTTCCAATCGACAAGAATTTTTTACCATCGATTATAGTCGATTGATTAATTTTTCTCAACGATGATAATCGATAAAGAGGCAAAAAAATTAAAAATTTTTACAATCGATTATAATCTTGTTGAAAAAATTAATTTTTTAATTTTTTAATAGAAAATCGGTCAATTAGTCGATTATTTTTTCTCCAATCGATTGATTAATATTGTCACGAGCGATACTTCTCACGCTGACGGTCAGTCGCAGCAAGTGCCCTTCCAGGGCCGGCCTGTTCCAGGCGAGCAAGTCCGGCTCCCAAAAGAGCCACCACTGCCGGCCGACTACACCATACACTTGGCCTCACCACTACGGCCGACAGTGCCATCACCAACATGCACACAGACACACGACAATTACACACACATCTGTACAGGGGAAGGTCAGGAGACAGACTCTCTTACTCTTTTAGGCTTCTGGGCCTTTCTTAAGCCCAAAGTGAAGGTGACCTTCACTCCGTCAGACATTCGTCTGACAACGTAATTTCTACGAACGTGACAATATTTAAAAAAAAGCTAATCGATTATGCGTCGATTGGTTAATTTTGCCGTCGATTATAATCGAATGATTAATTAGTCGATTAAAATCGATTGGAATCGATTATTAGCAAATCGACTGAGAACGCTAGTGGTGTAGCTGTGAGGTGCCAGCAGCAAGCTGATCAACTTCTCCACTTTCAGGAACATCACTTCTACTTGGACCAGCAGGCGGATTGTTTTCTTCAGCTGGAGCAGCAGGCAGATCATTGCCATCAGCTGGACCAGCAGGCAGATCATTGCTGTCTTCAGCTGGACCAGCACTCGCAGACTCTTCAGTGCCACGTTCCATGTTCTCATCACTGTGAAGCCTTTTTCTCTTTACAAGGGCTTCACTCAGAACAAATGTAGCAGGATCGGTCCATTTTGGTTCTATTTCCAAAAAGCACTTGGGAAATGTTTTCTGATTTTTAACTAAATTCTTCATATCTTCTCCTTCCACGTAGAGATAATGGGATGGATTACCCCTAGGATTCGGGTAAGTTAGGAAAATGGCATATTGGACTTCATTCTCCTCATGAAGTCCTCACAAGTCCATTTTGCTCCCGTTGGCCTTGCCTTCCTAAGTCTATTTTCTGCAATAAGTTGCTAATCATGCAAAAATGAAATATAAATTAATACACGTATTAAAACAAACTGCAAATCTAATTACCTTGAGCTCTTCCGACAAAGGCATTTTGATCCAAAAAACCCCAACTGTTGAGGAAAACAACAATTAAATTAATTATAATTCAGTAGTTTTACGTGGACAATAACAATTTAAAATTAGGCACGTATACAATTAAAAACAAGGTAAGCAATCCGTAAGCGGATACAAATCAATTTCGTACTAAAGAAAACCTGCACTGCAAATTGAATAAAATCCGTGAACGGAAAATTCAACAGTAAAACTCTGAAAAAAGAAAACTTTACTTCATGCTTCCGCGAACGGATTCAAATCTGAGTTCAAGTTTTTTTTTTGTGTGTGTTAGTATAAAACTACACCAATCAAATACTGCGCTTTCTAACTATAATACTTACATGTACGGAGGAAAGATGGCACGATATAAGTGTCTTTCCCATCAGTGAAGGGAAACCGATCCGTCGGTTACCACTCGCGGTATCCGTTCTCATGGAATCATATACTCGGATCTGAATCCATTCACGAGTGAAGACTGTGTTGTGCAGTAAGTATTTGTTTTAGCTTACATTTTCGGCTTCGTAAAAACTTAAAAGTTGTCGTTGACGTTTCGACGACGTTAACTTAACTTTTTATTGTCTGAATTTCGATTTCGAAACCGGGATTGGTAGAAAAAATATGATACAGGTTTTGTCATTTTATTGAAATCATTGAACCACAAATAGGAAACATTATATTTTTGACAATTTTGCGGGTGTGTGTGCATTGCTATTTTTCTTTTCCGTTTTCTCGATGCTTTTTCTTTTTGCGATACATTTGAAACGCAATATCATAATAAATTTGAAAATGATTTCTGTCATGAACTCATTGCCATGTTTATGGCAGCCCACCTGAGGAAGATTATCGAAAACGAGTTCCCTTAAATTGCTTCGAAAGCATCACGCAAAAAAATAATTCCCTCGTTTACAAACTTTATAATTGTTTTTTCAACAATCGTCAATAGGTTGAACAAATCTAATGACGCCCATTTTAACCAACCCTTTGATTTCAGTTTCGTCAGAGCTTCTTTTTCCCAGTGGCTGAGAAATTGACAAACTCTTTCATTCGTTCCCCATAGGCTTCAAAATGCCAACTCTTTTTTACCTTTGTCGGGGAATGAATGCCCACCAACATTTCAAGTTTGTACTTTGTTTATATCCGTTGAGACTTTAACAACAATAAATAGGAAATCAATTATAAAAGATAAACTTTAACAAGCAATAAGCAATTACTTCTCTCTTAAATTGTAAAGTCACACGTCTCCTTGTTTGATCACTTAAACCATTTCCAACTCCCTTAGGAGTTTTTCTTACATTTCCATGATCTGCTTTGGTTGGTTTTTCTTGTACACCTGGTTCTATATATTCGTTCCCTACATCTTCCTCTCTGCTGTCAGAGCCTACATCTTCCTCTCTGCTTTCGAACACTAATTAGTGTTTGATCATAATGGAGGACTCTGAAATGGAATTAACATAAAATAACGAAAACAATAGGAAAAAAGAAAATCTAAGCACTTGGAAATTGAGTGAGCTAGCTCAGGCGGGGGTGAGCTATTTACAAAAGCCAAGCAGACGCAAAAACATTAAATGCAACCTTCAGCCGCTAGGGGTACCGTACCGTTTACGCGCTCACCCCCGCCAAAGCTAGCTCACTTCTACTCGTGTTGTCTTCATTTTTACCCTCATACTAAGTTTTTGTTGTAAAAGACAAATCAAATTAAACAACACAGAAAAATTGAAGGCGAGAACGAGAAAAACCTAGGCGGGGAAACCTTTTAATGGCTAGAGCTACTTACGAAAATACGGAAAAAAGAGTCGTTTCGCAGTTTTACCTATTTTTTTAAGTAGCTATTTAGATCTCAGATGCATTATGTCATCTTCGCCAAACACGAAGACAAAAAGTAACAATTTCAAAGCAGTGTTGAAATTTAAAACGCAGCTGTGAGCTAGCTCAGGCGGGGGTGAGCGTTATATCAAAGCCTGGCTGACGTCAAAACACGAGTTGCGGCCCTCCGCCACTAGGAACGCTGGAAATAGGGTGCCGTGTACGCGCTCACCCCCGCCTGAGCTCGCTCACTGCAACCCGTGTTGAGTTCACAACCATCAAACCACGATATAATAGGAAACCTAGGGCCAGGATAAAATACGGATGCGGACTGTGGACTGTTGAAACTGCGGAGTTTCACCCGCGGAGTGGCCCAAATTTTTTTTACAGCAGTCCGCACTTTCTCCACAGGGCAGTAGTCCGCGTATTATACGTAGATACCCAACTAGATATCGATCATCGCGACGGCTCTCGAGGACGCATTTTGGGGCGCGTTTTGGCGTCAACTTTTAGTTCAGCTTTTCAGTGAACTTGTGTTTTTGTGTCAATCGCCATAATGCGCCCTTGGCGTCAACCTTTTGTTCAACCTTTTCAGTTCTACTTTTTGTAAAAGTTGACGGTAAAAAGGTAGTTGATCTAAAGAGGTTGAATGACGAAGGGGGTGAAGGTGAACTGATGGTCAAGGTAGGTACGGACCGCGGTTGAAAAAGTTCAACTGTTTCACTTGAACTTCACATTGGAATTGTTTTTAAAATTCGTTCAACACTAACTGTGTGTGACCTTGTGTAATGAGCGCTTTCATAGTAAACCCATAGATTACTTGATAGCTGACAACGTCTAATGAAGGGGGAAGGTAAAAAAGAGGGCGTTAGCGTCTATCGTGTGTCTAGTAGAACAGAGCATAATCAGATCTTTTTTTCGCTCTCTCCTAGTAAACATGGCTTAACCTCGTTCCCATAAATCGGCAAGATCCAGTTCGAGTTCCGACTCTGATCCTTCTTCAAGTTCAGGTAGCTCTGGCTCTTAACTCCGATTCAAGCAATTTTCCTGACATCCAGAAGGCCAAACACAAGAAGTTCGAACTCAAAGGCGAAAAATCGGCCATCCTTTCCAAGTGGATCATCAAAGGCCTTAGTGAAAAGGACGTCAAAGCAGGGGATAACAAAATTCTGCAATTACGGATGGAACGCGACTTGATGGGTAGACTATTGGCAATTGCCGTGGAAAAAATTGATATGAATATCGTCCTTTCATACCCATTAACCCCAATTCCACTGTGTTTCAGTTCAGCCATATAGATGGCACACTGAACGCAACACCTAAAGCTACGTTGTTGAATAGTTTGAAAAAACACTTCAAGTGATCTCTCCAAAGTTGATGTTAAAATTATCGATGGTTTTTTTGCATTTATTTGTTGACCAACCTGCAACGTTTGGTAAAATTGCTAGCCATATATATTTATTTTTAGCCAAGTTCTGCGGTACGAATTGCAAAAGAGTTGACCTCGTCTTTGACCAAATTGTAACCCCTTCTATAAAAGACATCGAAAAAGATCGTCGGAGTGATGGGGATAGGGAGGTACTCTTCATCATTTCGGCCGATACAGATGTTTTTATTGTTGCGCTTGGGAATATTCATAAAATAAAGGGCGATGTTAATGTTTTCACATAACTTGGGTTGGCTAGCAAAAACACCCTTCGGTTTGTTGATCTCACTTCTCTAAGTAAAAACTTGGGGCCAAAATTGTGTAAGGCTCTGCCTGGATTTCATGCTTTAACTGGATGTGATTATACCCCTTCCTTTGCATATAAAAGGAAAATGCGGCCACTTTCAATGCTCGAAAAAATAGCGAAGCGCAAACTGCTTTTGGGAAGGTGGGATCTACGGAAATGTTGTCCGAAGCAACAATAAATTCCATAACAATTTGTGTGAGAATTGTATGGAACAAAAGGAGCGGAATCTGTGAATGAAAGTCGGTTTGCTTCATTTATGAAAGTCTACAATCCTAAAGGTAAACACCCCATGGCAAGTGTAAAAGGAATCGATGGGAGTTTATTGCCACCCTGTAAGAGTGAGCCAATTGAGCAAATTAAACGAGCAAATGCGATTTGTTCATTTTGGAACAGTAACACGGTTTTTAAACCAACAGTGTTCCCTCCCCAAAAGAACGGATGGAAGCGTGACAATGAGAGGTTTTCGATAAATTGGTTCGAAAGTGATATTACACCACCAACTCTTGATTGTATGGCTTCTGAAGCTGAAAAAGATACTCAAGATAATGAGAATGAGGCTGAAGGTGATCTTGAAAGCGATGGTGATGAGGATGCCGATTCAGAGTTGTAATGAAAATAGAAACTGTCTTAATCAGTTCCTATTTTAGTATTATAATATTACATTCCAGTTTTTTTTCAGTCGCCGTCAATTTTTAGAAATTGCGAAAATCCAGGTGCTCAATTGGGTAGTTTGGGTAGAGATAGCCCACATCAATACGACATTGGTCTTCTAGATTCCGATGAAATTAGAGAATTTACGTGTTCAGCCAATAAGGAGAGGTTTATTAGAGAGCACTATGGCTAATGCTATCATACTATACTATTGCTAGCATCAAGGACATCGTTTGCTGTGACAGCGGGCGCCTGTTGTTTTTTGGCATGCTTCTTTTGATTACTGGTCAGCTTGCGACGTGCTCCATGTTGTTGACTATCTAAACGATTATTAATGGCACGAATCACCTTTTCTTTGACAGTTACCTGCAATAGATAACGCAATATTTAACAAAGGAAACAATTACACAAAAGGATATATGTATAAAATTACATATGAGTTCGGGCCGTGGTCTCTCAGAACGTCGTATTTCGTCACAATCATGTCGGCGTAGCTTCGGTACAAACCCTTGTTACCTAAGGGCTGAGTCCTTTTAAAATGCATCGCACAAACTGCAATGAATTGATTTTGGTGCAAAAGCAACGAATTGTTTTTAATTGCCAGAGTAAGTTGTGGGTTAATCTCCCAAGATTCAGAACCTTTTTGGGGGAGCGTAAGTGGAACACGGGATTCTGCTAACAATATTAAAAGAATTAGCCCAAAATAGAACACCAAATCGGTCAAACCAGTCGGCTGCGATTTTGCTGGGCGAAAGAAGAGCTCGCAACACAAGCAAAGTATAGCGATTGAGAAGGGAAATAGAGAGGAAGCAGAAGAGAAAAAAATTCGGCAAGACGCACATCCGCTCGACGGTAGATTCATATTTTCTTTTCTCTCTCTCTTCGTTCTACATAACCTGTCAGAATAGTGCGGATAGTAAGCTGGAGCTTGGTGCTGTACATCCTGTGGTGGTTGTCGAATGGGGCAGATATGCCATGCATGATGCGACCAGCCATATGCTTACTGTTTGATACAAGTTAATTATTGTTTTGACAAAAATTCTTATGTTAAAATTGCAGGCTATTTCTTCCATGGGCAAACGCATGGACTAATGTATCATTGCTTGGCGATCCCTGGGGAGGAATCGTCAAAAGAATCTAGAGAAAATTTGACCTTGAAAGAAGTCCATGAGCAAACTGTTTGTAACTTATCCACCATGATATTATTAATACTGCTTACGTAAAAGTACACTTGCAGAAATGCTTGTAAAGATCAGTTTTCTTTCCATAAGCCATATGCGTGTACATATTGCTTTCACTTCCATTTGAACGGCCCGGCCCTATCGGGGACTTCCCGAATGGAGTCCTAGTACAAATACGGAAAACAACCTGCGTGCGCAGTCAACCTTCGCAAAATTTTCCCAACAAGTTGGAAACTTGGGACGCTAGATAGCGTTGTCTAGCTTGTCACAGTCGCCATATTGAAATTGAGACCGTTATTTTCGTCACGTCTTGCAATCTCCTACATTAGTAGGGGAGAGCGGGGTCAAATTGGACAAAAATCGTTTTTCGCGTATATCTCCTGAAATAATTGAAGTTTAGGTGGAAAAATTGTGTAAGGTTGTTAAGCGTAAGAAAATCTATATCCCCTAATTTTTTCATTGCAATGCATTAAGTAGTTAAGTAGTAAAGGAATTTCAAAAAACTTGAAAAAATTGACGGAAAAAAATTGGGGGGAGAAACTGAACACGCAATGAAGCCAGTTTAGACTTGGTCTATAAAACAAATAATATTTAAAAAAACAAACTTAAAAAAATATTATTGTCTTCCTTATTCATTAAACTATTTATGTATGCGTAAAAAAAATTTAAAAATTAACTCTGTAATATAAAAATCCTCTAGTGATTGACTGGGGGGGGGGGTGGGGGGTTGAAATGGACAATGAAGTTTGAGCCGGTTTTAATATTTTATCGATAACTACACGAAGAGTTAAAGTAAATGATTGAAACTTCATAGCCATATGCGGGATGGAATTCCACATCCTACAGTATTTTTTACATCCATTTTATTAATGAACTTAATAGTTATTGCGGTTGTCCAACCTGGTACGCGTCCAGTTTGACCCCGCTCTCCCCTAGTAGTCTTTGTATTGTTAAAAATAATTTTGCCTAAAATTAAATATATTGACTTCAAGGTTTCACTGACGATTAGCTAAAAGAGTAAGCTAACTAAAGAATAAAAATCATAAATATGCACTACACACCGTATTCATGAAAAAGAATTATGCCTGAGAAAAAAGTTTGCGGCTAAAACGCAAAACGGTTTTACGCTATAAAACGTCACTATTTTCCACACTATTCCGCCAAATAAAAGGAAAAAGGCGACTTAACCGTAAACCAACAAGCCCCGAACTCCCCTACAGTACCTTAAAATATGTGAAAATTGTCAATATAAAACAGATTAAGCCAGACAAAATTTTATTGCTAAACGGGATATTTTTTTTACTAATATTGAATCGACCAAATGTCGAGCTACTTTATCCCCTTTTCCTTTTCCAGGAGCAAAGAATGGTAGCAATTCAAGAACAGCTTTTAAGTACATTTCTAGGACAAAATAAAAAATAAAACTGTTATCAGTTTTAACGTTTGTGATATAATTTAATGAAATGTTTTTATCCGGCGACCTGTTCTGAAACCACTGTGAAGATAAAAGAATTGCTAATACTTGCTTCTTTTGGTAGTTTCTGCCCGTTCCACGATTAATTTGGCGGATTCGATCCATTTTTTTCGGAAAATCTCACATGACTCTTTTACGAAGAGTTCAAATTCAAGGAAAAGCTGTAATCAAAGGATTTGAGTTATCAATCATTATACATTTTGTATGTTAACAATTGCATTAAAATTATTTATTAATTGCGAAGGTTTGAAAAAAATATAGATGTGTACAGTCCCCTCCATAAGTATGGGATCACCCCGCGCCGTTCCATAAGGCTGCGTGTATTTTTCTATTTGGTTTTTCGGGTGGCAAACAGTGAAAAGTTGGCATAAATTCACAAAACTTGGAATTCATGCTATTTTACGTTTTTTGTTTTGTCTGAATTTCTATCATATTTTTCCGGCTATTTTTTCGGCCTATAAAAGTCGCGCCAAAAGTATGGGATCACCCCGACGCCACTCGTGTTATCTTGTGGGCCAAACTTGCTTTTCACATTGCTTTTTAGACATTTCATTTTTAAGTAGGAATTTTTATTTTCAGACCTTATTTACATTTCCCTTACATATATTAACTGTAAGTTCTTCATGATTATCTGATGCATTTTCGAATTTTCTCAGATTTATTAATTTCCCGCGTTTCTGAAATCGGAGACTACAGAAGAGTTCATATACGGTTTACAACCTCTTATCAGGTGGCATAGGCCGGAAAATTAGTGTCGTTTTCAAACGCCACTGGCGCTCTGCTACCTATTTTTACATTTTGAAAACTTTGATAAGAAGGTTTTTGCTTTATACAAATACCCTCAGGCTATTGATGCACCCCACACATTTACACGTAAAGCGTTGTTGAACCCAATTTTTAATTTTTTTAAAATTAATAAATGGCAATAACATAATGAAATGACAAAGGTTTCTTTTTTTTTACCGAGACAAACATTTTTTCATCGCGAATAATCAAATTACACATAATAAAAAGCCTTCACGTTTAGGAAGGACGAAAAGATCCGCTTATAGAGGAAGCGAAAAACGCCTACTCGTATTGGTTAATAGGGTAGCCCCGATTGGTTAATGTTAAGGCCCAAATTTTAGAAATAATACGCGATCCAAGCATGTCAGAAAACCGTGAAAACCAACCATTTTCACACTTTCTCAGTTGGCGGGGGTTTAGATTTTAATTTTTTTAAAGAAAAAAATAGGGAAGTTATAAAACGTATAACCATATAATAAAGTAATCTCAATACAAATAGGCCCATATAAAAATCAAAAAAAGAAACAGACTCATGTCCTCGCTGGATGATTGTTATGCCTAGAAAGTAAATATAAAGGTAAATATCAAATCAAATAAGCAAAAATTAATTTGTAGGTAGTTACCTGATTGCAAAACTGAACATTTACAAGATTGAGCTTTGGCCGGTAAGCTTACACCGGTAAAGAATCCCATCGCTCAATACCTTCCAGACCCCAAACTTGTATACACATTTTCGGTCAACAAGAATATTACTCAACTTAGATTAGTACAATAGCACGTTAGAACCATTATTAAAGTAGAACAACGTAACTTTACTTTCTTCTTCCCCGCTTTGTAAACAAGTTTCTATCGCCTACGTGTAAGACTGTGGCGTTTACGTTGCCGAGATGAGCACCCCGTGATCAAAAGAAGATCAAATGTCTATTTCCTCAACGAAAGATCACTCTTCGTCACATCTTTTTCTGATACATAATCTCGAGGACTTCTGGATAGAGATTGTCTATCGGTGATCTATCGATCGGGGCGATCCATAGGGTTGGCCACCGCTTGAAAGTAAGTAAAGAAACAATAAATCAACTCATTTTTCTGTTCCTAATTGTGTTCACGTCAATCGGGAAATCCAAAATGTCTGGATTTCGGATTCTACCCAAATTATAATCCATATTCTATTTAAAAAAAACAAGGAAAACAGGAGGAGCCTAATGTCTGTGCTGGTGCTGTGATTGGCTGGCACAGGATGGCGTGAAAATAGGTTTGATTTAAACATTCGCAGATAGGGGTGAATTGGTGGGCGTCTGTATTGCGGATGTGGATGCTGCAGTAAGAAAGTAAAGGGTTTGGGTACGGATTAAATAGATATTCTTCAAAGTAAATCATTTTCACTTTTTCTCTCCCCATTACAGTTAACTTTTCAAAGTCAACAAAGAATATAAAGAATTTTTTTTTATTAAATTAGATTATATTTACTACGTACATATATATATACACACACTTTTGTAATAATAAAGTTTTTGTTCTTATTTACAAGGTGCTGCATTTTTTTTCTTTTTCCCTCCCCGTTCCAGTTTGGAAATTTATTATTTTATTTTCTTAAAAACATTATTTGGTATTTGGTTATGTAGTTTTATTTAGTAATACATGAGATTTTATTTATTTACGAGTTCGTACGTATACAGTCATGCGTGTAAGTTTCTTTAGCAGGCAAACTGTACTATATGGTTTTATTTCTTTTTGACGTAAGGGATACTTGGTGCCTACCATACCCTAGGTTTCTTTCTATTCTTCTCTTCCTCTACCTTTCTGTAAATTTTCCCACTTTTAATTTTGCTACTTCTTCGCGGGTTGCGAAGAAAGAGAAATAGGTATAGAAAAAAAAGGGTACGGTAAGCACCATGCTATACCTTCCGTCAAAAAGAAATAAAACCATATAGCCCCGTTTGCCTGCTAAAGAAACTTACACGCATGACTGTATACTTAATGTATTAGTATTTTATTGAATTGCAAAATTCTTTTAGCAAGGTCTATCACTTCTTTTTTTCTCCTCGTTACTGTTTTGAATGTTTCATAAAGACTTCTTTTTAATCGTTGATAAAGGTATATTTATTTGTAATGTTTGTTTGTTATAATATGTGCATGTATGTATAAATTTGTGTTAGTAATTTTTTATTTGAACATTCTTTTTTCAAGTAATAGTATTCCCCCTACGAAATTGTTAGGGCGTAGAGACAGAGACTGTTATAGGGGGTAGACGGGCAGATGAGAAAGAATGGGTCGACGGAAAGAACCGGTAAAAGGAAGACGGGCAGAAGCAAAGAAACGGACGGTGGAAAACTTAGATTAGCATTTTGGCGTGCAGTGAGTGGGTTGATGGGAAAGGCTCTAATGGGGTAGACGGGCAACTTTAGAAGGTGCTTTTGGTGAACAGAGAGTTGTTCGACGGGCGGAAAGTTTTCCGACGGACGGAAAATGTAAGGATTGAGATAGGCAAAGGCAAGTAGTGGGTCGATGGGCAACTACTGTGGGCATTTAAGCGGGTGGTAAGTTGGACGACTGGTAGAGGCTAAGAATGAGTCGACGGGAAGTGGCAAAGAATGGATTTACAAGCAGAGGCACGGAATAGGTCGATAGGCGGAGACTGAATGGGTCGACAGGAAGAGTCTTTGAAGACATGCAGAGAAAAAATAGAGCCAACGGGTGACGACAGCGGGCATATTGACGAGCAAAGTGATTGGACGGTAAGAGGCTGTGAGTGGGAAGACGGGCAGAGGCAACGATAGGATCGACGGCAACTTCAGTGGGCGTTTTCGGCGGATACTAAGCGAGAGAACGGGCAGAGACTGTAAAGGGGGACAAGTAGAAGCAAAGGCGGGCCGCTATAGTGACATTTTTTGCATTAAAGGGTGAATTAACAGGCAGCTACTGTGGATATTCCGATAGGCGGAAACTGGAGGAAGGAAGATGGTCAGCGGCATTAAAAGGGTCAACGGGCCAATACAGTGGTCATTTTGGTTGGAAGTAAGCGGGTTAACGGGCAGAAATTGTAGGGAGGACATGCAGAGGCAAAAAGAGGTCAACCGGCAATAAAAACGGGCGTTTCGAAATTGGGATGGGGAGGACGGGCGGAAGGAATGAATTTGTCGACCATCTAATACAGTGGACAGATTGGCGAGCAGATTTGGCGAAATATGCTAGCGTCACCTATCTCCCGACACTTGGCGGGCAGTAACTCGTCGACAGGAAAAAAGGGTGAAAGGTAGACGGACAGAGGCAAAATGTAGATCGGTGGGCAGCTACAGTGGGCGTTTTGGTGGAAAATGAGTGAGTGGGCGGGCAAACACTGTGGGGGGTAATACCGCAAAGGGCTGACGGGCCATTGCGTTTTTCCGAATAAATTTTTGGTCAACGGGCAGAGAAGGTGTCGATGGGCAAATACTGTTAGGGATGCGACGGCCAGAGTCAACAACTGGGTCGTCGGGCAATTTCATTTGGCATTTTTGTGGGCGTTGAATGGGTCGACGGGCAGAGAGTGTGGTTGACGGACAGAGAGTGTCAGAGAGAGGACGGGCAGAGGCAACGATAGGGTCGACGGGAAACTTCACTAGAGATTTTGGCTCGCAGTGACTCGGCTGACAGGAGGAAAACTATGAGAGGGTAGTCGGGCAGAGGCATAGAGCAGGTCAACGGACAACTGTAGTGGGCGTTTTGGCGGACAGAGTGCGTGGACGGGCAGTGACTGTGAGGAATAAGATGGACAAAGGCAACACAAGAGTTGATGGGTCACTCCCTACTAGCACACAAAGTCCTATGGATGTTTATTGGGCGTTCCGCCATCCACTTTAGGTTTATCAATTTTTTGAGAACGCAGAAACATCTATTATACGTAAATGGTAATGTACAATAGATGTCAAAATTGGAAACCAATATAACATATTAATTGGATATCATTTTGAAACATACAGTTAACAAAGGAAAGAGGACATCATATAAATGTTACTATAACATCCAAAGGTGTATGTCAGGTTTGAAAGTTAGTTAATATGTTCATTGGATGTAAGTTTACAAACGTTTATAGGATGTTAGTTAATAGAAATCCTATTGCTGATAGTTCAAGATCGGGAGTAAATGTCCTTTTTGGAACCAAAGAGAGGAGGCCCAATGGATGTAAATGTCTAAACGTTTATGGGAGGTGGGTTTGTAGATATCCTATTGATGATAGTTCAAAATCTGCAGTAAATCAAGACGGCGAAATGACTATTTTGGAACCAAGACAGGATGCCCAATGGATGTAAATGTCTAAACGTTTTTGCGTGGTGGGTTTGTAGATATCCTATCGATGATAGTTCAAGATCTGCAGTAAATGTCTATTTTGGAACCAAGACAGGATGCCCAATGGATGTAAATGTCTAAACGTTTATGCGTGGTGGGTTTGTAGACATCCTATGGATGACAGCTCAAGATCCGGAGTTAATGTCTATTCTGGAACTAAGACAGGATGTCACATTGATTTGAGTTTTATTACGTCCTTATAAGGACCTGACGTGCCAATAACACTTCGCGTTTTACTCAAACGAAATATCAAGAAATACAAGAACTTGTATTACACCGAAGTCACACAAGTCAAACTCTGAAAAGAACCCTATTGGAATTAACAAATTGTCTTTTCTCCGGCGTCTATGATGCCGGAATGTCCGCCCAGCTATTCGGCCCAGAAACCATTCTTCCGCTTACTGGATCATTCCGGTTTGAGAAATTTTCTGTTATCAATGCCATTCGACACTTTTCAGCTGATGTTATTGCTGATATTAACAGTGAACCATTTGAATATTGCGTCCTGTGGACTGCAGCGTATCAATGGGAAGTGCACACTGATGTGGTTGTCGAATTATTTGTCCCGTTTGAAACGGGCTGTCGATTAACGGACAAACAACAAGCTTTAGTCAATCTTTCGGTAGCGTCGGAGTTGCTAGTCAGCTCAACTGAAGAAAATCAACAATCGATGTTGCTGTACATTTTCTATTCTATTGTACATCGAATGTGGCACATCATCCGGAAAGAAGACACCGAAGCAAATTTACGCCGAGGTGCTCTGGTGGTCGTTATAAAGGACTCATCGACAATGTCATAAAGACCTGCCCGCATATCGTTGCCCAGCTGATGGTATAGCAATTGTCGGCTACGTCAACCATCTTGCCAAAGCTTCAAATGGACTCCAGTGGCTCGCTTTGGATATACTGGAACTCCTCATCGTGGAACATGGTGATGAAGTGCAAAATTAACGGACCAGTTGAGTCCTTTCCCTAATTTACCACAGTTCGTTCGTTTGTCCCGGGCATTGGAAAACAATAGCCACCAATACTGTTTTTTATTAATCAATAATTTTTATTTACCATAATGGGTTTGTATAAGATATTTCGAATGTTGATTAGTCGCAGGCTAATCTAACACCAAAAACAAAAATACAGATCATTATGCAAAGCTACACGATACTTGAATTGACGAGTGGACACACAAAAAAAGAACCATTTGACGGAATAGCAATCGGTATCCGAACTGCTTTCCATTTTACGTTGAGTAATGGGAACAACTCCAAACTAGAAAGGTGGGACACAAGGAATTCGTTAATGGCAGATGAAGGAAGAGGGTTTTTAAACATGTCTACTTGTTTCAAAAACCGTCTTCCTACTATGAAGATCTCTCCGTTAGTCGTTTTTAAAAAATTCTCAATAAGGACAATGTTGTTGTTTTCCAAAAAGATGCAGTTGTCTGGTAACTTACGTGTCAAAAGAAAGTCATTGAAATACAATTTTTGAAACTGTTCCCCATTTAACATGGAATCGGTGACAGGTAGTGGACCATTGCTATGTAAACCCAATAAATCAAAGGAATTCTTCCGAATTGGGTTATCATCTCCTTCACAATAAGCAAGCTGGATTTCTTCTAAACGATTTACTACTTCTTGCAATGGTTTACCACTTTTCCTAATTAAATTTTTTATTTTCTGAAGCTTATTCTCAAATGGAAATGCGCTGAACTCATCTAGGCTTCCATGGTTTAGTACATCATTGGGTAGATGAATCAGGGAATGAACATTGAAAGTAATGAACTGATTTCCATAGAATATTGGGCATGTTGAAACGTAAGCTTTCAACAATTCTTCTGCATAACTTGCGTTTCTGAGACACTCCTTCTTATTAACAAGAAGTTTAATTGCCACGTGTAACAGCATTAAATGATCGAATCTGTTTTCTGAAAGAAATTGCTTATAAGTTGGACATATGTACAGGAGATCCAGTCTCAATTCCGTCGCTTTCCAGCGAGGTAGGTCTTCCATCGGTCTTGGTTTTCTGACAAAATTGCTAGTAATGTATGGGATTAATCCTGAGCGATATAACGACATGGCTTGTATGACTTGCTTTTTTAATTTGCTTCTATCGAGTTTACCACATATCCATTCTTCTAGTTGTTTCTTGTGGACTCCTATACAGATCAGATGCATGTAATCAATTACCACATCGTTCACAGCATCCCTTAAGACATTCTCAAGAATTGATTTTCTACCATTTTTCTCATGGTGCTCAGGTTGCGATCTTTGACGAAAAGAGAAGTCTGTACGAAGTGGTGCGTCTAACTCAGGAAAAGTAACTCTGCCGCCTGTTTTCGGTTCCGAATGATGTCTTAAAGTGTTTTGAACCCAACAACCTTTTGTGGTGCATTTCCGGCAACCAAAGTAGGCGTTGTGCGATTTAATGCATAAAGCAAAACTGGTTGCTGGGGAATCTCTGGAAAGGCCCCGAAGAGAAACACGGATAAGTTTACCTAAAAAATGCATTCCATTTTCTGTAAGTTTGCCAATGTCGTCACAGAAGTCACGAAGAAAGATGTTGACATCTTCTGGTTTTTTTTTCCATGGTAAATTCCAGCAATTAAAACGTCTTCCAAGCCTATCCAATAAAAATGTTATTATATTGTTTGACAGCAAACGATATGCGTAGGAAAATACCTTTAACCTTGAACAAAATTGGCCAAAATTCGCTGCTGCTGCTGTTCGATAGTGGAAGACCATCGATGTTAAAGAGTATTTTTAATTCGCAAGGTATTGGGACTTGTTTTGAATTCATTGATAGAAGTAAGGCCTGTAGAGATTCTTCTACTCCGAAATGATGATACTTTCCAGGGGGCATGTCTTTGACATTTAACTTTCCTCGTCTGGACGATAGAAGTGTTCGGCAATCCCGAGGTAAGAATGACAGCTTTGCAACAACGTTTAGCCTCTTAAGTATGTTGCTGACGTGATACCTTGGGACGTTACATTGCACAACCCACTCCACTATCGTTTGTTTAACTTTCAACTCGTATGTATCGTTGCCTACACTACTGTAATCATTGATCCCATCACACAGATCGGTCAATTGGTTTTCATCAAAGCTATCATTTGATGAGAAACTTTCATTTGTTTGTTCACGCCATTCACCTGCATGGGAAATTGTGAAAGAAATATGTATCAACAACTTCTCTCTTCAATAAAACTCCCATTTAAAAAAATATAGAACATTTTGCATACATAATAATTCAGAAATTAGTTACGACAGTTATGGAAAATAGAAATTCCACTTACGTTCACTGTGTGATGACATACATGACTCTTGTTGATTTTCACTATGTGCCTCCTGATCATCAGTCTGTTCATAATGCAACGAATGAATTTCTGTTTGCTGCTGATCGTTACCATCACTTTGTGCATGTGTGGTGTTCACTAATGGAACCATCATATCCAATGTCGTCGAGTTAACTACAGAGGAAAGAACATTGTCTACAGCTGATGTTTGTAATCTAAACAATTTATAATATAAATCAAAAATTGTAATTAAAAAAAGACAAGAGTTGTTTCTTTATTAAATGTTATACTGCTGTCTATATTGCTGGTTATCTTGCTGGTTAGCTTGCTGGGCAGCTTGCTGGGCAGCTTGTAATAGGAAGGAATCAACGCGTTCTTTTATTCGCCGTGATTCCTGTCTCGGTCCAATAACACTTTTTCTTCGTCGACATCGCCGAAGCGATTCTTTGTTGGAACTCATTGTTGCAACGGTATAAATATCTAGAAAACAATAATTCTTTTATGCTGCTGTTCAAGCTAGCGTCCAAAAAGCAGACGATGTAAATATTTCAGGACAACATGAAATAACTGATATCGACGAGGTCAGATAATCGATAATGATTCTTTTCAATGCTTAACAGTGTCAAACTTAATACTAAAAGCCTAATAATGTCATTACTTTTAAGAAATTAAGGGTAACTTTGAATCAAATCATTTAAAAAAATTTTGAAGCTTATTAACAATTGTCTAAGATGGTTATTAATTTTATTCTGATATATTGATTAAGATCTTAGGCTAATGCAACGGTGTGTTGTTTCCGTGACGCGTTATTGTCGTGAAGGTCTGAGTTCCTTACGTGTTCATTGTTTTAGCGAGGCGTCTAATTGATTGTCCAACATCTAAAAAGTGATTGATACATAATCCTCACAAGCAATTGTGAAACCTGTTTCATATTTGGAATATGGAAGTAGAAAAGGTAATTTATTTTTTACAAATATACAAATAAGTGTTTCGTTACCGTTTTATGCCAATTTTCGAAATGTTACTATTTACATGTTTGTGATATTTCGATGAAGCATGCTTTTGCCATAGTGGATTTGTTTGCTACGAACGGCACGTATGTTCATGTTGTCCGTACAACCTGGATTATAACTGGAAACACACAGTGCTTGGTTCCTAAACATCACACGTATGAGGCACACATCAGAAAGACTGAGAAACCAGAATCTGATTGGATTTTATACCCATGCCATGTTCGCAAAGGCTATGGTAAGTTTTTAGATAAATTGTTTGAATGTGTTACGTTAATAATAAAACTATATTCTTTTTCAGATTCCTATGAGACAGCAAGGAGACACCTTGCTGAAGCAACTGTGAATTCCGAAATAAATTCAACTGATGTCGAAGTGAACACAATGGGAAGAGGCCATCGGAAGAAAATTGGAAACAAGAGGTACTCACCTTATGAGGAGAAGAGACCGTCAACTGAAATAGATGGAGAAGATTCAGAAGATAGCAGTGTTGGGTTTTATGGTCCCACGCAAAGTTTACTTCCTACCATTCCTATTCCTCGACATTTAATGTCAAGTACAAGCAACCCAATGGAAGAAGGTATGTATCTTTAGTACTGTAAAAGCATGCGATTCATTTACATGTTACTTATCTACAGGGATGATGTCCACTAACAGCAGACAGGATCCTCTCCTGATTAGTGAAGGAAATGTAGATTCTTGGGACATGACTGTAGAACAGAGTGCCTTCTCAAAAATCACTATGCAACCTAAAGATTTGACGCAATCAACGAGCAACTCAAGTCAAGAAAGTATGAAGATACTAGATATTATAAAAGCATAACTGAATTTTACCTTTTTTTTTTTTTTTTTTTTAGGTCGTATTACGCAGGCGCTTCAAACCATTCCAAATGTCAACATTGATTCTGCGGATTGTTATTTTGAACCTCATGGGATTCAAACCAATTCTATCCCTCCACATGTGATGTCGAAAAGAACAAAGGACTTGGAAGATGGTAGGTTTAATACTAAAACAGCATCTTCAAAATGTATAACATTTATCATTTTCAGGAGTGTGTAACACAGACAGGCAGGCACTTCGAACTATTAGCAATGAAGTTAACCAGGGTGACCGAAGCTTAAGAAAGCTGCCGGTAGTTCATTCACCCATACCCGGTCTAGGTATAGTCATTCATAACACTACGATCATCATAGTTTATTGATATCCTTCTTATTTCGTAGGTACTGAAACAATATCTATGCCTGGTCCGTACTATACTGCATTAGTTAGGGAACTAAGTAAAGTTGTGGAAAATCAAACAATGATATTGAACAAACTGGCCGCAATAGAAACTAAAATGGACAACGAAGAAAATAGTCAACCAACCCGATCAGATCCTGACAAAATAACTGTTATCGACACGGTTGATGATTTGGTGAAGTTTGAAGTTTCTCTACAAGAACCTGATAATTACTATGCTGTGGTAAGATTTCTTATCGTATTATAAGTTTTCACTGTTATGGTATCTGATTGTTTTTGTATTACCTTAGGTAAATCATGTTCGTATGCTGGTGGCGGGTCCCTTTCCGATTGCGTAAAAAGATCTTGGGCCGCATTCATCTCATTGAAAGTAAAGGCCTCTTGCAATTGGGAGGGGAAACCTCGAAAGGGTATCCAAAAGCACGGTCTACAAAAATCGTTGCTAACTGAAGCAATTTTCAGTAATTTATTTAGCTAATTTTAAACAAAATTGTAAGTAATCGTAATTTTGTTTGCAATTTTAGAAGGAATTACTATTTCGAAGCCGTTTAAAGGCGCAAACCAATTTGATTTGGAGTTTGAAACGAAAAAAATCATGAAAAGTGCTCCAGAGTTATTCCAACGAGTCCAGCAGAGCCTTGGGAAAGACAACAGCATACCACGTGATGGCAGTGAAGACAGTGGATAACTCCCTATTAGTAAGTTAAAACCAGTTTTCGGTACATGGGAAGCACCTGATTTATTTTTTTAATTATGTTTCATTCCAGGTTCATTGAACGGGTATGGAGTCGGAGCCATGTTCCTCACTCAATTTCGTGATTCGTCTTGTGTTTCTCAATTTAGTCAGCACGTGTCCGTGCACATGGAACAAATGAAAACTGATGTATGTTAAATGTAATGTATCGGTTTTGTAATTTCTGATGTGAATACATGATATTCAGCTCCCTACGTGTATTTAATTTCGCTTTCTTATTTACTCCATTGAACGTTAAGCTAAGAAGTAAATTGGACGTTACAATTACAATATCGTATGAACATCAAAATCAGGATGTCATATAAACAATGAAAATGGATAGACATAGGATGTAAAAAAATGAAATTACATGGAGGTAACATATCGATAGACAATAAACGTATTATTTTTCTATCCCATTGACGTTCAAATTGTACATTTATTGACCGTTAACACTTTACGTTCGGTAAATGAGACATTAAGACATCCACTCTACGTTTCATAAAGGTTAACTGTGAATATCCACGCCATCCACTTGAAACCAATAAGCGATGTTTATTGGATGAAACCGTGCTAGTAGGGCTCAAGTGGGCGTTTTTTTAGTACAAATTTTTGGTCGACGGGCAGAGGCAAAACGGCTAGAGGCAACGATTGGGTCGACGGGCCATTACAGCGGGCAGTTTGGTCGTCGAAGATTAAGCCGTAGGACAGAATGGGGTCAACGGGCATAGACTGAGGGTTAAGACGGGCAGGGAAAACGACTGGAGCGACGGGCAACTTCAGGGAGAGAAAATGGGTTGATGGGTAGAGATTGTGAGGGGGAGGGCGGACAACTACATCGGGCATTTTGCCGGCCAGAGAAAGGGAAGGCAGAAAGCCAACGACTCAACGGCCAAAAAATTAGCGAGAGACGATTGGCAGGGCCAAATGGCAAAAAAGCATCAAAAGTACGCTAGCGTCCCTAATACCCCGGCCCTGGACGGGCCTAAAGGTACTAGTGTATACATTATAAAAAATCTATACTCTATAAAGCGACAAGCTTTTTGGTCGTGATCAGCGCACGCTCTGATTGGCCCCGGGCCAAACAAGTGATTATGAAATCGCTTCATGTGATTGGCCTCCGCCACCGGATATGGTGGCGGTGACTCGGTCGACGGGGGAAAAACTATGAGAAGGTAGACGGGCAGAGTCAAAAAGTGGCTCGACGGGCAACTACAGCGGGCGTTTCGGCGGGCAACGAAGTCTATACATTATTTTAAGAAACAAGGAAGAGAGGAGGAGCCTAATGTCAGTGCCGATGCTGTGATTGGCCCCCGGCTATCACGTGATTCTGATATCGCATCATGTGATTGGTTCCCGCCACCGGCTATGGTGAATTGGTGGGACGGGAGTTTGGAAAGCCTGGAGGTGTAAAGGGTGGATGGAAGTACAACTTTTCGACCACGAGCATTGGATGGGTGGGCGACAGCTGATGAGCAGAGGCAACGAAGACGGCCAACAATAATTGACATTGGGGGGGGGGGGGATAAAGTGTAAGGGTAGAGGCCAAAAAAAGTTGATGGGACACTACAACGGGCATTTAGGTTGATAGAATGGGTTGACAGGCAGAGTCAGACAGGGACTGGGACGAATGGGTCGACAAGCAACTACAGTAGACATTTCGATGGGCAGTGACTCGATCGACGGGAAAAATACTGAGAGAGGGAAGTGGACGGGCAGAGGCAAAAAGTGGGTCAATGGGCAAAACAGCGAGCGTTTTGGCGGGCAGTTCGGGATGGAACGGGTAAAGACTGTGTTGAGGAAAACGGACAAGTAACAAAATGGGCTGACGGATCACTACAACGGGCGTTTTTGTGAACATAGTTTGAGTCGACGGGCGTGTGAGGGATTAGACGGCCAGAGGGAATGACGGGCAGAGACTGTGATGGTCGACGGGCAGACATTGTTATGGTCGACGGGCAACTACAGTGGCAGTAAGTGGGTGGACTTGCAACTTCAGCGGGCAGTGAATGGGTCAATGGGCAGAGATTGGTAGGGAAGGACGGGAAACTATCGCGGGCAGTGACTGTCAGGGGGTCGACGGGTAGAGGCAAAAGGTAGGTCGACGAGCAACTACAGAGGGCTTTTTGGCGGACAAAACTGGGTCGGCGGCCAGAGATTATGAGGGTAGGACGGGCAGAGGCAATGACAGGTTGGATGGAACAACAATAGCGGGCGTTTTTTTTGGACAGATGTGGTCTGACTGGCAGACACTGTGAAGATAAGATGGCCAGTGACAATGATTGGATCACCGAGCAACTTAATTGGGCTTTTTAGCTGGCAGCGAATGGTTCGAGGGACTGAGCCTGTTAGGGACAGGACGGACAATTACAGCGCACATTGTGGTGGGCAGTATGTGGGTCGACGAGCAGGGATTGTGAAGAATGACAGGCGGAGACAAAGACAGGGTCGACGGGCCACTGCAGCGGTCCTGTTGGTGGACGGAAACTAGGCCGACGGGAAGAGATTTGAGGGCTTAAACGACCAGAGGCAACACCCGGGCCGATGGGCAACTTCAGCGAGCAGATTGAGTGGACGGAAAAAATAATGTGAGGGATCGGACAGGCACATGCAACGGCTGGGTCAACATTTGGTGGGCAAAATTGTACGACGGACAAAAACTGTGAGGGGATGAGGATGGGCAACTACAGTCGACATTTTGGCGTGCAAAGACAGTGAACAGAGCAGCGGACAAAGAGAGTCGATGGGAAAAATAATCGTGATGGAGATTGGCAGGGCTCAAATGACGAAGAAAAGTGATAAAAACGCTAGCGCCACCTATTCCCCGGCCCTGGACGGGCCTAAAGTTACTTGTTTGCTTAATAATACAACAAACTTCTAACATATCCCAATTTGTAATAATTGATCTGACTGTTAACTGCGTGCATTGGAAGAAACTGCTGTATTGTAGAAAGAGAAAAACTGCTATGGAAAACTGACCACAGGATTGAGAAGAACCCTATCTATGCTTCTTCTATATCCAAACCCCAACCCTTATTGACGGAAGCTCAGCGAGAGTGGTAAGCAATTTTTTATAGCAATACTATCATTTGCGTCTAGAAAAAGTCCTTAATTGGCTCTAATCGGATTTCTATACCCCGTCCCGAAAAAACCATGCGGGACACAGTCTGGGAGCCACCAGGGCTAAAATCATCGAAAATCATGCGGGTTGCCCCAATGCCATTTTAAAAGATCATGACTAGACTAGTTTTTAATAGCGTAATTAAATTTCGGAACCGTTTGCAATTTTAATCAACCAGCAATTTCAGTTAATGTAACAAAATATAGCCTACTTTACAAACTTATGTAACAAAAATCCGTCACATGTCTGCATGGCCCCTATGGTGCTGCTACATAGCACCATACTACTACTATACTACACGCAAAATATTAATTCCCTTTGCGACACCTAACCCTAAAACCCCTTGGGTTTGATAAAAAAGTAACACTTTTGTCGAGCAGTTATTTTAATTACAACATTTATTCGAGGACCTCCATTGCACCAGGTGTAGTATTATGCAGAGAATTTTTTGAAACATTATTTCTTAAAGCATGAAAGTTGTAGTAGGTTAATTAAAATGTCATAGTGAGAGTCCTGATGGCGACAACACTCATCTGCTGCCTTAAAGCGAAAGAGCTACAAATAGAAGGAAACGTATTAGGGGATCAAAAACACTTTTAAAGAACATGGTAAAAGAATTGAAGGAATGCCGAGAAACGCTTTTAGTCAATTTAAATGCATTACTGCTACAGAAAGAGAGGCGAAGTACGGGGTTATCTGCAGTTCTGAGAATTAATCTTTTCTGGTGGAACATTTTTTCGTTTTCGTTTATTCTGTTTTTGGCGTAGTCTTGTTACTATGAAAGAGCATTTCTGCTTTGGACTTAAGATTATTCAATTTTTCTTCCATCAGAAATCCAGTATGTTCTAATAGCTCCATCCAAGTTTTTGGAGGGATTCTGGTTAAAAAACCATTTTTGATGAGCCATTGTTCTAAAGTTTCGTTTTTGCCTACTGGTTTCTCCTCCACGTTAGATGAACTCGAATCGTCTAAAACTTCGTCCTTGGCGTGCTTAACTGCTACTTGCAGTGCACTTATTGCTTCCGTTAAAGCTGCGGTCTGCTCGTTTGCCAGTGATTCTGCTGCTTTTGCACGTTTCAACGAAATTTCCTCCATTTCTTTCATTTTCTCCTCTGCCGATTTCAATGCCTCTTCTTTAACGCGGTTTGATACTTTGAGTTCCATAACCTCTTCTTGGATGGTTTGTCTTGCTTCCAGAAGCTGGCGCTTTGCCTGTTCGGCAACCAACGCAAGTTGCTTTTCTCTTTCATCATAAAGAGCCTTTTGGGTGGCCAGTGCATGGGACATTTCAGTCCTTGTTGCTTCTGCTTCCTGCATGGCTTTTCCCAACATGTCTTCTAGCTCTCGCTGTCTTCCCTCCGCCAACTTCGTCGCAGCTTCGTTAGTGTGGATTGCAACTTTTAGCTCCGTAATCTCTTCTTGGGTTGTTTGTCTGACTTCCCTAAGCTGGCGCTTTGCTTGTTCGGCAACCAACGCAAGTTGTTTTTCTCTTTCTTCATAAAGAGCCTCTTGGTTTGCAAGTGCATGGGACATTTCTGTCCTTAATGCATTTGCTTCCTCCGTGGCTTTTCCGAACATGTCTCCCAGCTCTCGCTGTCTTTCCTCTGCAAATTTCAACGCCGCTTCTTTAGTGTGGTTTGCAACTTTTAGCTCAATAACCTGTTCTTGGTTGGTTTTTCTGACTTCTTTAAGCTGACACGTTGCTTGTTCGGCAACTAACTTAAGTTGCTTTTCTCGTTCTTCATAGAGAGCCTCTTGGTTTGCAAGCGCATGGGACATTTCAGTCCTTATTGCTTCTGCTTCCTGCATGGCTTTTCCTAACATATCTTCCAGCTCTCGTTGTCTTCCCTTGGCCAAATTCATCGCCGCTTCATTAGTGTGGTTTGCAACTTTTAGCTCCGTAATCTCTTCTTGGGTGGTTTGTCTGACTTCTATAAGCTGGCGCTTTGCTTGTTCAGCAACCAACGCAAGTTGTTTTTCTCTTTCTTCATAAAGAGCCTTTTGGTTGGCAAGTGCATGGGACATTTCTGTCCTTAATGCATTTGCTTCCTCCGTGGCTTTTCCGAACATGTCTCCCAGCTCTCGCTGTCTTTCCTCTGCCAATTTTAATGCCGCTTGTTCATCTACCATCAAAGCTTTAAGTTCCGCCATCTCTTTCGAGAAAGTCTCTTTCAGTTTCTCCAGTTCATACTTTGCTCCTTCTGCAGCGGATTCAAGTTGTTTATCTTGTTTTAAGTTAGACTTTTGGTCGGCATGTGCACATGGTTTCCAGGTGTGAACCGCTTGCATTAACGCAAATTTCTCAACGTCGAATACGGCTTTCAGTTGTAGGAGCTTTTTTTCTGTATTTTTTACTAGCTCTTGCAGAAGTTTTATTCTTTCTAGTTCAGTTGTCATCAAAGTAGCCTGCCGTTCATTTGTTATTTCATCTGGGTTGTTCATGGATTTGTTTCCACCAGGTAAGAAGCCATGTTTTTGCAAACAACTTGCTCCTTCTTTGGTTGGCGATAACGGTAGCTTTCTTTCTGGTTGGATTTTATTCGGCGCTGGTAAACTTTCTGGGTGTGGTAAAAATATATTCGGTATGGAATTTAACATCCATTTTAGGCCGAATAAGAGAAATGTTCCGAGAAAATAGACGAAGAAGATGTCGAGGAATTGGTGTTCCATTTTGAAATTCCTGAAGGTACTTTTTGATGCGCTCTGGAAAGTTCTTCAAATTCCGCCGTTATATGCAAAACTTCGTTTTTCTTGCCACTTGTACATGTCCTCGAAATCCTTTGTTTTCTTAATTACGAATAACAGAATGACAAATACATTATCTTGTCTGTAAACCAAAGCAGTTCAACGTTTAAAAAATATAGTTCAATTTAAAAAGTAATATAATTAGACTATCAACGGTTTATTGTGGTCATAATAATACCAGTAATTACATAGCGGGCCATAGGTAACAAGTATGAGCCATCCCCTTATTAACTAAAGTTGAATTGCCAACAAATAAAAACACATAGTTTTAAAAACGAGCTACATTTATTACGTATTTTGGAAATTGAAAAATTTAATGAAAATTATATTAAAGGAAAGATTAAAGTTAATGCCTACTCTCCTACTGTCTAAATTCTAAAGTCTTAATTTTAAATGACGAAATAAGCGATAGCAGACGAATTCGTAAAAATATTGCACTTTGTCTGTAAGTGAATAAAGTGATTGACTTCAGCATCACACGACCGTGGACTTGATTTGGTTTTTGCCATGAAGATCACGCAGAAACGGAAAGTTAATCGTTATATGAGCTTTTTCCGCAATAACTACGGATTTCGAGTACCTTATCAGGTTCTAGTAGATGGAACTTTGTGTTTGGCTGCCCTAGAGGGTCAAGTGAGAGTCAGTGAACAGCTTTCAAAGTACTTTCAATGTGAACTCAAATTATTAACTACACAGTGTGTTATCTTAGAAATGGAAAAAATAGGTAACTAACTGTCTATGGAAGTAAATGTCTGCTATTAAAATCTTTTATTCTGTGTATTCTAGGCCCCTCAATAAACGGTGCATTAAGTATCTGCAAGCAGTTTGCTGTTCATAAATGTGGGCATGAAAAAAAACCTGTTCTTGCATCAAAATGTCTTGAGTCTATGATAGCGGACAACAACCCAAATAGGTCAACATTTACCATACAAGTGATTCCTTTATGCACAGTCCTTGTTGTACAACATTGGTTTCATCGTTTTTCGCACTTTGAAATCTCTGTACATGAGCTGCAAAAATTAAAATCTACAGAAAAGGATAGATGTTTGAACCATGCACAAAAGTGATTAAAAAGCCTTTCGTGTGTGTAGATATCATCTACAACAGCTTTGCTCAACAATATCTAGATTAGTTCTCCGACGACAAATTTTCTTTGCTTTTTGTATGCATCCTCTCATTTTGATCTAATTTCAAATATTTTAACCACACAGGTATATAATTGCAACACAAGATCCAAGTTTGAGGGAAGTTGCAAGGGCTGTTCCTGGGACGCCGGTTCTTTACCTACATTTTCGCTCACCTACGCTTGAAAAACCATCACAACAAAGCACCGAGTTGGCTGGAGCCACCATCAAATCAAGGTGACACAAAAAATAAAGTCTAATAAAGTTGCAGAGCGAAAGAGGCATTATTTTAAGAACATGGAATTAAGTTTTTCTTTTCCGCTTGTTTCCAGTATTCATGATCAGGGCTGCACCATGGAACGATTGCGTCAACTTAAAAAACAAGAACTCGGCGGCCAAACTGGAGAAGAAAAGCGTTTCAAAAGAAGGAAAGCAAAAGGACCAAACCCTCTATCCTGCAAGAAGAAAAAGAAGAAAATTGGCACTCAGAATTCGTTACAGAAAGCCGGGACATCCGCGGATCAAGCACAGCGTCCAAGGAGGCGGAAGCGTGTCAAAATTGCTGAACACATTCGACAAGAGTTGGCAGCTCGTTTAAGTGTACCAAAGACCTCAAATTAATTGCTTACTGAAGTGAATTGAAACTAGGTCTTCGGGTAATAAAATCACCTGGTCCGTTCATCACTTCGATGTAATAATCGAGTCTCCATGCATTCGGTTTACACAAGACCCGTGCGTTGCCCCGATGGCACCCACCGAAACGAATAATCTTACACATTTTGTGCGGGATCCCAAGCGATAGATGCATAATCCGGTTCCTGCATCCGTGACGCCTTTATTATATATTATTCCAGGACGAGCATAATAAGCGGCGTCTGTATGCATCAGGCGAAACGTAAAAAATTCCTTTCCTCAACGCGTCTCTCGCCTTTCTTTCCCCTAGTTCCGTTTCCCACCTACACCTTAGTTCTGTGCTGCACGTCACTAAACCCTATTGACGCTTTATGTGTGCTTAAAGCGTTATAAGACCGGTATCGTTGTCCGCCCGCTGCCAGTAGCAAACTCCGTTGCTCGCTGTCTAGACTGTGGAAGGCGGTGCAGCTAGCCGCATTGTTTAATTGCTGTACGGTGGCTGTATGGGGTGAGTTTCTCTGCATTACACATTTATTCGATTGCTATCAATTGCCAATTGTCTTCTCGAGTTGTCTTTGGCTTCATTTAATCGTACCCGAAAAAATGTATGTGCGTACTGTAGCGGGCCTGGAAAGAAGTGCAGCTAAGGGCATTCAAAAGCTTTAAAAAAATTGCAAAAATATTGCAAAGTTACAAATTCAATCTTCTCTTTGTATCGGTGTTAACAGTGGTTCGTATCATATTGGCAAATCCAATTTGATGTGGAAAAGTCTGAAACTGGCGTGTCGTTTTTTTAAGCAGCGAGAAAACCATTTACAAGATGTAAGATCCTACAGCGTTCCGTGAATTGATCAAGACTGTATATGGCGGTAAAAACCGGGAAAACAGAGAAGTGGTTTTTTTTAAATATGATTAGTATTCGCTGGGTTTCAGGCTGATTACTATTCTCAACCATGCCCAGCATTCGGGATTGCGTGAGGAGATGAAAAAGCTCATAATAGGTTGCAAGTAATCTCACCGCGATCGTTGGTTGTTATTAATTCAGCTTAAAACGTGACTGGTCATGGCGATTTACCTATTACGTGTCGCTGAGGACGGTTAGTAGCCCATCGGCAGGAAAAAAAAATCTGAAGCTAGATAACACGAGAGGTTGTTGTTCGATTTTGGATTGATAATGACTATCGCTTTTATGTTTTTTGTGCAATAAAATTCTTAGCATGGAGCACCGCTATGGAGGCCTGAACCGCCGGGCCCTAATGTTCGTCCTCCTGTTGATGACTCTCGCTCTAGCGGACGAAGACCATCTTGAATCATCAGATGCCACTACACCAGATCTCACCACCGACACCTCTATCCCATTTACCGAACGTGATGAATTTCCGAACCATGTGGAGACTGACAACGATGCATCTGTGATGCTTGTCGCCGAAAAGGCAACAACGACTCATGTGTGTCAATCACCAGCCGATCCGGGTCCTTGCACGGCGGAATTGATCAAATTCTTTTATGATTCTACGGCTCAACGATGTCGCCAGTTTATCTATGGAGGATGCGATGGAAATGAAAACAATTTCGTCACAGAAGCAGAATGCCTGCAAACGTGCGGCCACGCTTTAGTCGGTCAACCCCTTAGAGATAATTACAAAACCGATTTTCCCACGGATAGTCCTCCATCTCCATCCTATAGTGACAAAGACGAGATTCTCACACTTGCTAATGGTCACGGTGAGACTTCTTTCACTTTCTCGGCCGAATATCCTTTCATTCAGCTAAAAGCCGTTGATATTAGCGCATTCAAACTTCGGTAAGTAATCAAATTTAAGCAAAATAAAAACTTTGGTGCATACTAACATTATTGATTGACGAAAGATTTGAGTTAAAACAAAAAAAAAATTTCTTTATCAGGCAAATTAGGGAAATCAATTTTGAATTTCGGTCTCCGGAAGCGCAAGGATTGTTGTTATATCAGGCGCTTCGAAACCCACCACCAGATGAGCCAAAATACGAATTGTACGTTCTTTTGGAAGGCGGAGAATTGAAAACTATTCACGTGTTTGGTGCCAACGAAACGACACTGTTAGTCGGGAAAGGTCTGAACCGCGATCGGTGGCATCGCGTCAGGATACGCGTTGACCCAACGATCGCATCCCTGCAAGTGCAAGTGGATGACGAAACCCAGTCTATAGTGATTGAAGGCCTTGATAAAGACGAAGGCTATGGACGACGCCAACACATTAATTCAACACTCTTTATCGGAGGTAAGCGCTTTAGAAATCGCGTTGGATTATCTACGTAATGAATAGAAATCAAGTTTACACAGCGTAGACTACATCTTGTTTCTTAAATAAATAAGAAACATTTTTGATTGTGCAATACTTTTCGTCACAATGTAAATTATAAAGGTATGAACTGGGCGCAAGATGAGGTGGAATCCAGTTATCTGTTTGAGCATTTCGTCGGATGTCTAAGGAATGTGCAACTCAAAAGTGGGTCCGATTTAAGCATCGTTCAGCCTTTAAGGGCTTCCGCTCATCGAGACATTGTCGAAGGATGTGTAGACAAGTTCGTATGATTATTCATTGCACATATTTTTTTCGACCCTGCATTGAGACTTCTCTGTCTTACTCCATAGATGCAAAGCGGGAGAAAACCGATGCCGTAACGGTGGCCAATGCTTGAATCGCTACCACAGCACTGCCTGCGATTGCTTTGGCACCAAATACGAAGGAGACAGCTGTGATTATGACAGTAAGTAATCTTTATGAAGTAGCTTTCGTTGCAATACTAAAATTGTGTTGCTGAAGGAAAGAAGAGCTCCTCTATTTTATTTAATGTTGATTAACTTTTGACTTTTGATTAGGTGCAACAACCATAACACTTAGAGGCTATTCATACATCTCCTATCGTATTTATGACTGGAAAGATCGGGCTCACTCCGAATCTAACCGCATCAGCCTCATATTTCGCGTAATATATTCTAAAGAAAAAAAAATGTAAAATAAATAACTCTAATTTTATAAATTTTAAAATACTGAACGTTAGGCGTTGATGGGGGATTCCATTCTTTTCTACGCCGGTGGAACCTTTCCCTACACCAATCATGTGGCCGTTACCTTATTGGCGAATAGTTCACTATACGTCGAAGTGGATTTCGGTAATTATTATTATTTAACTTAAATACCGTAATGTGGAATATCTTGAAATTAACGGGGAGCAGAAGATCAGAATCAAAATGGCGTGTAACGTGTAGCTAATGTTCATGATTGTTTCCTCAAACGTCAAACGATCGATCTCTTTATGCCATTACATTTAGCCATTTACGATTTAAAAAAAACAAGCGTGTGCCTTAACAAGAAAATTTTACAACAGACTCTGTAGAATGACTTTTTATTGAATCACTTTTTGCTAACATCAACGTGATTGCATTAGGTGATGGACCGCATGGAGTTCACTTAGGCGAAGATTTGACAACCGGTGTCTGGAACAATTTCACTCTGGTTCATAACGGAAATGTCCTAAACTTTATACTCAACGGACGTGAGCATAAAATGATGGTCCAAGGATCTCGTTACTACCTGCGTTTTGACCCGCACATTTTCGTCGGTGGTGATCGTAAGCCTTTGGGGCTAGGTAAATAGTTTTCCATGATTTTCTTACGGAGGCGTTACATGACATTATTCAAATTGCTTTATTTTTTGAAATCTCACCTGTCACAGGACTTCGTTCCAGCAACAATTTTGTTGGATGCTTGTCAGAAGTGTATTTCAATGACGTTTCCATCTTGCAAAAGTTGCGAACAAATTCTCCGCATGTCCTGTACCACAGCATTTTTAGGCCAGAGATAGGCCAATGCAAGGACGTTCCCGTTGTTCCAATAACCCTTCCATTCCAAGAATCTAAACTGTCCATTAGTTTGAAAATGGTTCCTCCGATGGAGCAAAAACTACAGATTAATCTCGGTTTTAAAACACGCAACTCAACGGCCGTGTTAGCTCATGGCACTGGGAAAACGGACAACGGAAACGTGGGTTTGTGGGAGGTAAGTCCAAACCATTTATAATCAGATGCCTTGGTATAACCAATCCTTTAAATATTTCTTTGGATCGGTAGCTAAAACTCATTAAAGGCGAAATGCAGTTTCGAATCTCTGAAGACGCAAGCAACGAATCGCTGAGTATCGTAGTCTTGAAAAAAGGGCAGCGCTTGGCCGATGGGTCGTGGCATCAAGTCCACCTAGTCTACGGACTGGATGGCGTCAGTTTGGCTGTTGATTATCGCAGACCAGAATTCAAAAATCTGAATCAAGCAAACGTGCCTACGCTTACATTGGATGAAGAATCAGTCATTGTAATTGGAGTGGGCTATCTAGACTCCCAACCTGGTATGTTTTTTTTTGTTTTATTTTGTGTGTGTGGATTTTTCGTAAGTTTAACCTGGACTTAAAACGCAATCGTTCTGGTTTCTTACTTGATCAGGTTTTATCGGCTGTATACGGGATCTCATTATGAACCGTAAAAAACTTGACCCTCGTGCCCTACTTTATACGGCTGAAGTCCGTGAAATATCGCTCGACAATTGTCAGTTGGTTGATCCTTGTCATCGCCCAAACGCTTGTGAGCACGGCGGCTTGTGTAACGTTGACGAAGGCCGAGTAGTTTGTGACTGCACAGGGACAGGCTACACTGGGAAGAACTGTCATTTCGGTAACGTGCTAAATGCATTTCATTCACCAGAAAGCTTGCTAACCAATAACTTGCACTGCAGCTTTGTACAAGAGAACTTGCGAAGAGTTGGCACTGTTAGGGTACATGAAGAGTGGAGTCTACGAGATCGATATCGATGGTAATGGGCCTCATCCTCCGGCTCACGTTCGTTGCGAATTTGAGACTCACAGTGGAGTACGCAAGACGGTGGTTGAACATAACCTGCCTCAAGATGCTGTAAGTATTGTTTGCTTTCTGACTTGTTTCATATGGAAATGCTTGATATTAATCTGTATTTTTGAAAACAGGAAATACGCGGACGTAGCATGGATAACGTGGTGTTTAACTTGACCTACCGAGAGTTCAGCGCTGAAATGCTGCAGAGTTTGATTTCTCAATCGCTTCAGTGCAAACAAATCCTTCGATACGATTGTTATAAAGCTCCGCTCGAACTGCATTCGTACACCTGGTTCCGCTCAGCTGCAGGAAATTTACTGGATTCAATTCCTTTAGGGAAAGCGAAACCTGGTCGATGCCCTTGTTCACGTACGTGTTTTATTTTTCTCTCTTCAATAATCATTTCTTTGGTATCGTATCTTATCAATGCATCACCATCTCTGCAGAAAACCAAAACTGCAAACATGCAGGCGTGTTTTGCAACTGCGATGCGGATGAACCTCGCTGGCTGTCTGACGAAGGATATTTAACGCAGCCTGAGGATTTGGGAATCACTCAGATTTTTGCGCTGCAGCAGCGGAAACTTGTGCCCCAATCCGAAGGTCGAATCACCTTGGGACCGCTGGAGTGCGTAGAAGCGAGTAACTATTAAGCAGAAATACCATAAAGAGCTTCAGTTAAAACCATGAATTTTATAAAAGACACGCAGCAGTACGTAGTTACGTTCAAATCACCAGACTCGTACATGGAGGTTCCAGGATGGTATTCATTATTTTTCGATGTCATGTTTCCGTCATTTTCCAATTTTTTCTGAAAATATTACTTCCACATAGGCATCGTGGTGATTTGGCTTTCAGCTTCCGAACATCCAGCGAGAGAGCTATACTACTTTACCAGCCATTGTTACACCCGAAACATCCGTACTTTAGAGTTCTACTTGTTAACGGTAACTCTAAAAAATACTTGCGTGATTTAAAGGAACTCTTAAACCATTAATCAACATGCATTACGTTCTTGTTTTGAAAGATCACAAATTAACCCTCGAGTTCTCAATTAACGGTGAGCCGAGAAGTGTTAGCGTGAAAAGCTCACGTGACCTAAACTCGGGCGAATGGCAACAGGTCTGGATTGATTACAACGAATACCACGTCAGATTCACGGTCAATCAAGAATCTATCCTTGTCGACTTGAATGACGGCGAAGAGTTTGGACCATTCGAGGCAACCCTGTTTATCGGAGGTGCGCCAGAGTACGTAACCCTAATGTTTTATGTCATCAAGTGAAAAATGTGAAATTACTTGCTTACACGTTGAAAGCATTTTAAAATATTAATTCAGGGAAATGCTTGGCTCCGAAATGGCAGCTCATACCGATGGGCTTGTGGGATGCTTCCGAGGATTGGTTATGAACAACGAAGGTATGCGCTTTTAATTTATTTTGCTTACTCTCTTTAAGTGAAATAACGCGTTCTCCCCAGCTGAAACGGCTTATGGTGGAAGAACACGTTGCGGACTATGATTTTTTTTTGCTACTTATATCAATATCGTCAATAAATTTGGTTTTCTTTAGTTGTGAATCTGTATGCGTACATGAACGCTCGCTTTCCCGATATGATCCAGAAACATTGCCGACCGTCATGCGATCCGAATCCGTGCAAAAATGGAGCGTCTTGCGTCGAGTTCTGGGGTTCTTACAAGTGTGTTTGCAAGGTCTGATGAAACTTTCTTTTTTCCTTTTATCATTGTTATATATTACAGTATATATATTATGTTTATTTTTCTTTGCTACATAACTAAGTGAAAAGTCTATGAAATTGCACGGCTTGTTAAGAGGTGTGAAGCCAACCTTGTTAACGAACTCTTCCGTTCAATCTCGTCTATCTGTTATCTTTTCTATTTTAATCCAAATTCTCAAAGAATTTTGTGTGGAAAATGATAACATTTCGAATGATCTGCTCAAACCTTAGGAGCCGAAACATTTTAAATCTCATCTTTGCTTTTTTTTTTTTATAGAATCCTCTGGCGCATTTCGGATACAACTGTGAGATAGGTGAGACACTCTTTGATTCTTCAGCAGTGTTTTTCTACCCATTCTTTGGTAATCGCTAACTGGTAAACATTTGACTCTCTTTTTTTTATACCTCACGTTAGACATTAACCAAAATGCCATAACTTTCCGAACTGCTACGTCATTTGTGGAGGCTAATGCCACGTCATTTGACAATGCCAAGAACATGGGGCTGAGTGGTTTCTTCCAACAAGATATACTCATCAACCTTCGGACGTTCGATAGCCGCTCGCTGATCTTCTATGCTTACGATTATCACAACAATTTCGTCCAGCTTCACATCGAAGATGGCAATCAGGTGGTGTTCACCTTTAACTCTGCCAACACAATCCACAGCGTTTCGACCGTCGTCAAGGGTATAACCTTTCATGCAAATGCACAATTTCGATTCGTGATTGAATGTCACTAATATCGTTCGAAATAAGGTTTAACCACCGGAGAATCGATTCAGATCCTGATTGATCGCGAACCAGAATCGACAACTTTACATGTCAATTCAGCCAAGAGCACTGTGGAAGCGCCTCTTCTTTTAATGGACAGCTATGCACGATCTCCATGGGCCAACAAGGAAAAAGGTATAAGATCCAACACTTGTAATACTATAAAGCGAAATAATATGATAACGTTATGAAACGGTATAGAAATAATCAGACCACCTAGACCTGTTCGACGACCCGAGGAGTTTTACCAGGTTTTCCTCGGTGGAGTTGATCAGGATTACATGACAACGTCTCTCGGTGGTTACACTGGCTGTCTGCGCGGTTTGAGCGTCGGTGGCAACATCTTGGATCTAACGTCGAAGGGTGCTGAAGGTATCGGGCGTGGTAAGCTATTTTTCTCCATTCGTGCTTCTCATCACTTCATCGCCCATTGCTATTTAAGACCTAATTTCAAAAGTCCGCCTGCTTCCGCAAATCATTTGAAAATTATCCTAGATGTTAAAGATTGGCTTCCATTTGGTAAAACATTCCTGGCCACCAATTGGGCAGCAAGAGCAGGTCTTGCCAACCAAGACCGAGACGCCTCTCAAGGTAAAAAGGTTTTTCGCCTTTTTTGTTGTTTCCGTTTTTTTTCACGAATTGACCAGGTATTTCAGCTGCAGCGATGACCTCGAAACTCACTGAAACATCCAGTACGTCTGCCACGGTCTGTTTAGAGTTAAAGTTTTACTAACTGAAAGTTCGTAGTCATTTATTAGATCTTTTGTGTCTGTGCCAGCAAGTGGTCATTTCCATATTGTTTCTCGATTCATTACTTGTACATTCATCAAATGCAAGACTTCATAATTTCTATCTCTGTCTTCAATTTGTCTGAATTATAGACACTGTTTTTTTCAAAATATTTTTTTAGATGGAAACGAAGAATCCGGAGTGGTGCATAACTGCAATATGCTTTGCGACCAACAACCATGTCAAAACGAGGGGGTTTGTCTCGAAGATTTCCGATCTAACACTTTTCATTGCGACTGTGAGATGACATCGTATTCTGGCCCGTATTGCACGGAAGGTAATCAATTGTGTTGTTTTTTTTAATTAGTTAACAGTGTGGAAATTTCAAAATACGATCACGTTTTGTAGAAAAAGGAGCACACTTTCGAGGGGATTCGTATATTACTGCACACTACGCCTCCTTGGACTTAGATGTCATAAAAATTCAGCTGGCATTTTCGACGACAGCCGTTCGCAACATCGCACAGGCTTTATTGTTGATTCAGACAAGCAAAGCGTAATAGCTCTCTTCACCCACTTGACCGCTTTGTTCATTTCACCAAATGTATTTTTTGACATTTTAGGAAGACTAAATATCTTTTAGTAAGTTTAACGGCTCTTGGGTATTTGAGAATTGAAGACGATCGTGGAAACGGCATCGTCTATGGGGCTGAGGTGAAATCCATCAATTTCCTCAACGGCGCTCGCCATTCCGTTTACTACAAGCGCAATGGGGCTAATGCCGTTTTATTGGTAGGCAAACAATCACAATTTTATGTTTCGGTAATATTTGATTAGAGTGGTTTCTGCAAAATAGGTCGACAGAGACGACGTTCCACTCCGGCCGTTAAGCACATCGATACATCCAGACGGATTAGCTGAAGTTACTGGTATGCTCAAACATTTGTGTTACATCAATTAAATACGATCAATTGCAGTGAAATCAAAGTTTTTATAATCGTTGCTTCACCGTAGTGCTCAATTGTGATTTGTTTCAGATGAAAATGCTATCCATGTCGGCGGAGTTAAGGTCACAAATGACCCGCGTTTTACTGACTACGATCACTTTGATGGATGCATATCAAGTATATGTTTTATTGCAACGAATCATTTGAATTACGCAAGTTTAACCCGAAAAATGCCTTTCTCATAAACTACAGATGTTGTGGTAGAACTGGACGATAACCAGTTGCACCCACTTCTGGCTTACCTTGGTTACCAGAGATCCGGACTGGAAGCGGTAACCTCCCACGATCCAGAAGGTTAGATTCACATTCAACAATTATAGACGTAGACATCGTAAAAAACGTGAATATTACAGGTATTGAAGAGGAAGCGAGATGTGCAGCATTTTCAGTGACACCTCCCGGAGTGGTTGAAGATGATATGGATTCTTATAATGATACATCCGACGAGGAATGGCATCCTAAACCTCCGCTGATACTTCCGTACAAGCCCGTATTTGTCGGCCCGGCAAATTACGATCCGACTACGTCAAACAGTGTGTCATCGTTTACGTACATTTTAAACTTTGAATCTGTTGGCTAAAATTTTCTATCGTGCCTTGCCGAATCGCCTCAACAGGAATCCTGGTTGGATTGGGTTGCATCTTCCTTGCTGGATTGATTGCCTTAACCATCTATTTGTGCAAGACTCACCGCCGTAGCAAGAGGCGCCAATATTTGCAAGACGATGAGCAGTTTTTGATTTTCCCTTCGTCTGGGCCAAAAGCACCTATTCGTCCTGCCTTGCGGAACAGTCCTATCCGAAATGTGGGTGTCACAGCTCCGGTTGCTCACGTTAGTACACCCGTTCCTACTTGATAGAGTCCATCTATTTAGTTGATATCATATATAGCCCCTTTTGTAACAACATTTTAGCTTTGCCTCCTGGTGTAGGTCTTAACAATACACCGTACTTATATAATTTTGAAAAACAGAAAACCAAAAAAAAAGCAAAACAAAGAAAAAAAAAAACGTGGTGTATTTCTTCTGAATTAAGCTTGTCTTAAGACAGGTCCTGGATATCCCAAAACTCGAATCACAGTCTGGCTTGAATGGCTTGAAAAACGAGGTCATCCCAACCAGTGGCACTCAAATAGTGTACAATTTATTGGAATCAATCTCCAGCCAAGAAAATGAGAATCCATTAGAAAAATCGAGTGATAACCAGCTTCCGTCGGATGCGATTCCGTACTTGGACGACCAAGAGGCGGACACCTTAATGTCGGACATCTCAGAACACAGTCGAGAAAACACTTCAAGTTTTGACGAAACAGGAACAATTTCGCGTGGCTCTCGGGAAGGGGTATATATTTAATAGCATTATTTTTAACGCAGTATATTGATAAAAACAGTTGCAATGTTAAAAATCCAGTCTGAGACTAAACTAGAAGGGTTGCCATCGACGAACGGGAACGACACCGAAGCGCCTCCCTCTGAAGAAACACCATCTGCGGCAGCCCTAATGGAGTGCATGCCATTGGTGATCGACATGGTGACCGATGTACTACGAAGCGCGCAAAACATCCTAGAAAACGATGCCGAGTTGGACAAAGAAATAGACTTGATTAATTTATCGCAATTAATACCAGAAAACAACGTACGTGGCGATATCGACGCAAACCATGATGCCGATGCAGAATACGAAAACTCCGTCGCTGATCTTGTGAGTATCCTGAAACCATCTTTTTGTGTGAATGAATCCTGGTAGCCGATTGAGTTTGTGTACCCCTTCACGTTTTACCCTGTAAATCTGCAACATTTCAGCCTGCTCCTCGAGCCGATACTTCACTCGATTCGAATGCAGCTCCTTGCACGAACGAAGACATACTGATAACCCCCAAAAAGAGGGCACCCATTGGACGCATTAGCGAAGCATTCCTTTCCGACGACGATGACGAGGAATCAGTCAGTGTCGCCAACACGGAAAAGGTGAGTTGAAAGCCATCACGAGGCTAAGAAAAGAATTGCGTATTATGTGCAAAATTAATCGAGTTATATTCTCGTCGTTTACTAGGAATTAACTGACGGTACGGAATATCCGACGGACAGCAATGAACAAACTCAGCAACCAAAAGGTGCTGACGAACAACACTAGGCAGCATTTACTATCTTTTCTAAATGATGATTGGTTTTTACAGCAGTAACCAGAAACACTGTTACAAAAGACAATCAGTTTTTCCTTATGCCTCGGTACGGTGCAGAGAGTGTGCGCAACTATGCTAACCCGTTAAGTTATCTAGGTGGCCCACGCCTACTTACAAAAAATCTACAAAAAACTTCCAAAGAATCAATCCTGTCGATTGATGAATAATAGTGTATAGCAAGCAATGGCAAGAGTTAAATGCCTCATCGTTCTAAAATACCCGCCTTTCGGTATATATTGTGATTGACGGAGAGAAATGCTGTGTTATATCTTAGAGTGTAAAAAAAATCCTGGTCGAATAAAGAACTTAGTAAAAATGTATTGAGGGCCGCAAACGCGTGTGGGCTTATTGAAGTTATGGGAACCAGATTTTACATTCTAATTAAGAGCGGTACAGGTATTGTTTTGGATGATAAATGAACAACATCGAACAATTGCCATTTAAAATAAAATCAAAGAAAATAAAAACCATAATGATAGATTCAAGCCTTTTCTCCTTTACTACTGTCCGCACTTACTGGGGCTGCAGGAGAACTTGATTCACGCGATACAGATTTATCTTCTTCAGGTTCTGAAAATAAAAAATGTTTCGTATAAAAACGGGAACACTGTTGTACGTGAAACAAGACACGGGCAGTACTAAACTAACCTTTCATTTCATTTGCGGTAGACAAAGCACTACTCCCTTCACTAGAAGATTCTCCACTGGACTTGAGGGGAGCTTCACTTTTTTTGTCCACTTCTTTCGCGTTTTCTTTCGGTGTGCTTTCTTTATTTTCACCATTCACTTCTTTTTCGTCTTTTTCCTCTTTTTTTGCTTCTGCAACCCCTTCGGCAGTTTCGGTTCTTGGTCTTTTACGATTGGCCCCTTTGAAGGATCTAGAAAATAGATATCAAAGATCAGCACTCAAATCCGAAATTATACGAATAAATAATTGTTACTGTTTACCTCTGATCTCGACGAGAATCACCTTCGTCTTCTGAATCGCTGTACTCATTGTCAGGCGCGATTCTTTTATCAGACGCTCGTATAGATATTCGCTCATCTGGATTTGATTTATCTTCTTCGTCCGAATCTTCGTTAATGGCATCCTCGGGAATAGCTGGAACAAAAATAAGCAAGTAAATAAAATTTTCAGCTTACCCAAGTATCCTCAATAAAAGTTGAAAATTGTTGTTACCTTGCATTTGAACACCCGGAGCATGAGGCAGCATACGGAGATTCTCAAAAAGACGGGTTCTAAGAAAAAAGAAGCAACCATTGAAAAAAGAATTTTGCCAGATAGAGAAATTTTGGAGAGCTTACTTGATTTTATCCAAGTATTCGGGAGTATTCTGATTTGCCATGTTAGACGGACTGATGTGCAGTTTAAAATCAGGGCCAAAATATTCGAAATAATCATTGTACGGAAGTTCATTAGCAATATCGTTTCCTAATGCCACCGCAGTCTCATAAGTCCAACAACGTGCAACATTACGGATAGTATAACCACCGCCTCCGAGTAGAAGTAAAGGTAAGTTATGCTTTTTCACAAAGTCAACACATTTTGCATGACCTAAACACAAATAGAAGCATGAAGGCTAAGCAAACACATCCTGGATTATATACGATTTACAATACAAACCTTTCAAAGTAAGATTAAAGCATCCCAAACGATCACCAGACAAACTGTCGGCGCCGCACTGCAATACCACTGCACTTGGCTGATAAGTTTCCATCACTTTTGACATTATAGGTACAAAAATTTGCTCGTAGCTTTCATCGTCTATGCCGTCCCTCAAAGGGAAGTTCACAGCATAATATTTTCCTTTGCCAGCACCAATGTCCTACAAACGAATGCCGGTTAGTTTGTTGTGGCTTCCAATAAAGACGAAATAATTTACCCTGAGATCGCCTGTTCCAGGAAAATATTCGCCATACTTGTGAAATGAAACCGTCATTACACGATCTGTGGTGTAAAAGGCTTCTTCTACGCCATCGCCATGATGAATATCAATGTCAATATATAAGACACGTTGGTGATACTTAAGTAACTCGAGAATTGCTAGCACTATGTCATTCACCTGTACAAGCACACACAATTTTAATAATAAAATTATTGAAGAAAAACAAATTAGGAACACAAAACCAATCACTTACATAACAAAAACCCGAAGCCTCAGATTTTTTAGCATGATGTAATCCTCCAGCCCAATTTACTGCTATCTCAGTAGCTTGCTTGTTGAGCTTGACAGCGCCGGCAACAGAACCTCCAGCAGACAGCTGGCAGAATTCATAGAGTCCATCAAAAACTGGACAGTCTTCACCAACGTTGACTGCAAACAAAACAAAAAACATATTATCATGACACATTGCAAAAAGTAAATCATTTTGAAATTAATTTTACATCGCTGCATTTGCTTGTTGTATTCAGTCATATTATCTGGTCTAATGCTTCGTAGAAATCTGATGTAATCATCACTGTGAAATTTTGTCATTTCTTCAGCTGTAGCTTTATGTGGGCGCTAGAGAAGTATTTATTGTTAAAGCAACAATTTTGTAATATGAAAAAGTTTAATTGTTAATATTACATATATCTCCATTTTCCGGTAAAGGCCATAGTTCAAAAGTAGATTGTGAGTCATGCGTATGCGATGAGGTTTCATTGGATGTCCCTACAGAAAATAAATAAATAATAAGAAAATAAAAATTTGCCAAAAAAAGCTAAGTCATACCTGCCCGTAATAAAAATTTCCAATATCACCTGAAAAAAAAAACAAGAAACAAATCATATTTTAGTTAGGAAAATCTAACACACAAACCCTATCCCCAAACAGGTAAGAGGTATGACATCATTTAAACACAGTTAAGATATTGGTATTTTTAGATGAATATATATTGCTAAGCAATTGTTGGCATGTAATGTAAGGAACACTTATGTACGTTGGTTTATCAGCCATGTTTTGTTCTTTACAATTTAGTTTATATGTGAATTAAGGATGCTTGTCAAAGATAGGCTTGCTTAAATGACGTCCTACTCGCCAAAAGTTTTACGTAGGCAGACGCTCTTGCATTTGGTGCAGTCCAAAATTTAAAGAGAAAATAGATCAGCTCTCAAAGTGATAAGAAAATTCTAATTCAAATTCAAAGCATGCACAATAAAAGGACGAACATCCATCTACGCAAAATCATTTTCAAAAGAACGCCGCCAGTAGAGCACGCGGCATCAACAATAAATGCGAAGATGTTTAAAAAAATACTTACTATCGTAATAATAGCAAACGCGTTTTCTGCTATGACTTGGCTGAGTCGACATTTCAAAATTGGCCTTTACTACTTTTGATTCTGAAATTTTTCAAATTTCTTTGACACTTCCAAATAAACCAGTATCAAGTAGCTTTACTGTCCATCGAATGCCAAGCCAAGGCTACAACATTTAAGTTCTGGCGTTCTGGCAATGAACTAAGCAAAATGCTGTTGAGATCAATGCGCCTCTAACTCCAATATAACTGCCGAAGCGCTTGTCGTCCGCCTTTTGTTTTTATTGCAGATATGAGATATGGAAACTTGGAAAGTGGAGTTGGAAGAATAGACGGCTAGACGGTGGGATATTCCATACAAACATTCACACATCAATGACTGGAGCAGATTGGAGGATATCTGTTGTTTTGTGTTGATTTTGTTGAGTGTGAAAATCTTCGGTCTCGTCGTTGTTTCATACATGATTTTATATCCTTAGATTAAGTAATTGTATTCGTCGCAGCGTGTAAAAGAGTTACTTTTGAAATGAGTAGTGGTTTCATTTCCGAAAGTAAGCTTGAAGAAAAAAGAAGGTACGTACCTAAAAATTAATGCAAAGTGGAAGTGAAATGATATATTTTTAAATATTGCTTTACACTTTAAATTTCTCATATAGGCTAAGACAAGAAGAGTGGGAGAAGGTTAGAAAACCTGAAGATCCACGTGGTATGGCACTCCACAATTGCATTAACTTCTTTCTTCTACAAATTCTAAATAAAATTCTTCAAATTTTACCATAGCCAAATGGTTTATGGGATAAGATATACTCAAATTCCGAGGTGTTTTTTGGGTGCAAAAAATTATTTAATATGAATGTATAAGTCAATTTAATTTTTAATTTAAATTTTTTAATTAAACCAAACAATAATGGGATTAGTTTTAAGTTGTTGTTAATACCAAATTTTTTTCCTTGCTGTATCTGCCAATATGTGCATCTAACATTTAATTGTTAATTTTATTTTTTTCTTTTGCCTTAACAGAAGCCCCTGAAGAAGAATATGATTCAAGATCCTTGTATGATAGGTAATAGGCTAGTTCTTTTGACATAAAAATGACAGCTTGAAATAACCCATCTTTTTTTTTTGAATTTCTTAGACTTAAAGAGCAGAAGGATAAAAAACAAGCTGATTGGGATGAAGCACATAAACTAAGTATAGGACTGCAACAGTATTTTTTTTATTAGAGTATTGATAGAGAAATTATATGATGTTCAACATATTAACATGAATTTTTTTCAGAAAATTTGGTTCGAGGATTAGATGATGACGAAGCAGGATTTTTAGATTTTGTTGATCAAACAAAATTGGCTGAAGAATCAAGAATTCTTCAGGAAGAAAGAGAAGAATTAGAGGATTATCGTAAAGCTGTTGCAAAAGAAAATGAAGAAAGATTAAGAACTGGAATAAAGTCAAATTCAATGACTGTGATACCAACAAGATCTGGACATTCTGTATTACCATCCATTGGTGTATCAAAGGAAAGCCAAAAAAGTAAATTAAATGCTTGTGTAGTGAAGAGAAAAAATGTGACAAGTACTTTTGAAGCAGACAATTCAAAAAAACAAAAAACAGGTTAGTCAGTTCTAGTTTTAATGATAGTTCATCTTAAAAACCTTTTATTAAAGTTCACTGGAAAAGTACAAGTTGCCTAACCTAATGACCAGTTATTACTGTAAGATTTTTTCTGTAAATGTTGATTATGAATCTTCTAAGAACCTTTGAAGAACTTATGATAATTTATAAGGTGTGACACTCTTAAACCTAGTCTTAAAAATTTATTTTATTATCTATACTTTTGTAACAAGTCTTTTAAAATATTCTAGATACACCAGTTGATGTTGAAGTATTACCTAGCAATAACTTGAAATGTATTGCCATACTTCCTGGAATTGGATGTTACGAAGAGTCAAGTGACAGCGATTCGAGCGTTGGATCTAATAAAGGTGACGAAGAAGAAAAAAATCAACAATTTGATTTATGTGGAAGACCTATCAGTTAAAATAGTAATGCAATACACAAAAACACAAAAATTGGTTTTTAAAGTATATTGTGTCTAGATTAAGCCTCACACACAGGTTTTGAAAACAGCAAACAACCTTCACACTGACAGGTTAAATACTGATTTAGGCTAATAATCACACAATTGTAAAAATGAGTCAGCTCATGGTTCAACCCTTAAAAGCTCCACATCAAAGATCAGTGTTGCATTGGGTGGTATAATTCCAGGATGTCCTCTGGATCCATAAGCTGGAAAAAGGGTCAAAGTTATAAATATGCAGCTGAAAATTTTATAAATTATTATACCATAGTCTGGAGAACAAATCAAACGAGCCCTCTGACCAACGCTCATCTTAAAGAAAAGAAACAGTAAGCAAAATTTCAACATTCCTATGCTTTGTGGTAAACCTGTGCAACTCCTTGGTCCCATCCTTTGATAACTTCTCCTTTTCCAATTCGAAATTTGAACGGGGATCCACGGTCGCGGGAAGAGTCAAACTTGCTACCATCCTCCAGGGTACCTAAAGAGTAACTTATGAAAATTACAGTAAAAAAATTAAGGAAAAAATCCATTACCTGTGTAGTGAACAACTACAGTTTGGCCAGTCTTAGGAAATGTTGACCCTTAAAACAATTAAATAGTAAAAGCCATAAGTATGGAAATATGCATAACTAAATAAAAGGAAGAAAATTCTACAGCCATTAGTTCAAAAAGAAATGACAACAGTGAAAAAATTACGAGTTTACGAACACTACCCGGTATGGAAAGCTTTGAGACTTACCATCACCAGGCGAAATAGTTTCCACTCGGACTCCCATGTTGCTATCCTAAATAAAAATTCAAAAACTAACTTTTATTTTCAATCTAGATTAAAGCTAACTTGAATTCTCTGAAGAAGCAATTCTTTTAATAAACGAACAAATATTTTTTTACCTTTCCAGATCAGAAAACGTACCTCGACTGACCACGAACTACCAATGACGGACTAGCAAGCGGTATGCTACTCAGAAAATACGAGGGTGCCAAATATTCTATTGGTCCCAACCCAGCATTTGTTCAATTAGCAAAATGGCAATGTTCAAATCCGAAAGGGCTCGTTCCGGACATGCTCCGGTTTTCAAAAACCCGGTTTACCCAGGGATCATCGCAAAAATTCAAAATCTGTTTTCTCTCTTCGCGTCTTCGGTCTAACAAAAAATAGTCAAACTTAATCAGCAAATCCGACGCCACTGTTGTTATACCGCAGATAACCTTATTACCTGATATTTTACCTTATTTTATTCCCTTTATTTCTGTTAACGTCCACGTTTTTGTGACCCAGGCCGTATCTTTTTGCTTAAGGAAAAAGGATCTTGTGCGATATTTTTATAAATAAAATTAATTAAATGTCTTCCTTTTGTATCTAGACGTACCCAAGTCGTTCTTTAGTCTCTCTAAAGAGAGACTCTGTCTTGCGTTTGCAAGTAGCAACGAGTTTGGTCTTCACTTTTGTTTAATTGTCACCAGGTCTATTATCTAAATTAACTCTAGGCCCTGTATGCAAAAAATAACGTGGCAATATTTAAAAAAATAATGTAGCTATAATTATTTATGAACTGCTTTCTCTTTCATCTTAATCTTCAAGTTATTTGTAAACATCAGACTTCTCCACTAGTCCAGCTCTGTATCAGGTGTACGAAAATAAGAGCTTCAATTGTGTCCAGGTATTAGACTCTTGCTATACCAAATACATCTTTCTCGGTTAAAGGCGGCTAAATGTTCTCTAGCGAGCTGCATTCGTGTCTGGTATGAATAGAATACTTTTTGTCATGACGCATAATCGTAGCCATCGGCCAGCAGGTTTGTGTCTGGCCCAACTTGTAAACAGAGTCGGATTATTATCGGCTGGTTCTGTTTCCTCGGCCTTATACTCCTTCAATTTTTCTTTGTTGGCCGGTGCATTTAATTGACGATTTTTTTTGTCAAAATAAATTTTGCATCATATACGTAGGTAAGAGTACGGTTGATTTGATTGTTTTATGTGCTTCTAATGGTGCCTAGTGGCGTAAACTTTAGGCGGTTCCAAGAAACAGAAGGCAATTAAAAATATAATTAGATGTATTACAGTAAGAGTGACTGTATAAAACTCTTAACAAATGACTAAATGAGTGTGGAGACCCTCACTACGTAACATGAAGAGAAACTTGAAGAGTGATCATGTGATTAAAATGCATAACAAATGAAAGCGGTGCACACCGGTGCACCGGACAATCCGTCACCGCTAGAGGATAAACTCGTACCGATTCGACCGCAGCAGCTTTATTTGGGTTGGGTCATGCTATATAGGTATATACCCGACTGAAGCTGATCGGGGCCGAGGCCGCTGAAACGCCGAGCCCGAGGCCCCGAGCGACCCGATCACCCGAGCGCTACGTCTTTTTAGATTCGATATTACTGAAAACTGGCACTTTGTTTGTCCACACCCTACGGAAACCTTTGACAGATAACGAAAACGACGATGTTGAAACTGTCATTGGTTTTGTAGACAGTATACAACATTAACATTATTCTAGTTGGCTAAAATCTTGTAGTTTCGAAATGATTCTTCTTGAAATAAACAACAAAATTGTTGAAGATACCCTCAGTGTCAAAATCAGAAATTCGCTTGCAGGGTTAGCGTAACTTTTAAGCGGTTTTTTTATTTGTTTCTTCGGATAATAAATTTTTTTCACGTTTTTCTTCAGAAACAAACCAGATTCCGTGAATGTAGTCATTGCTGATTTTGATGGAGTACTATTTCATATTTCAAACCCTGATTCTGAAAAATCAAAAGTTCGAGTAAGTTAATTTTAAATGGTATGTTGTATTTTAAACGATTTAATCATATTATGATTTACCAGGTCAGCATATCACTAAAATTCTACAAAGATCTTCAGGAACATGGAGCAGATGAGCTATTGAAGCGAGAGTATGGAAACTTACTTTGTCAAACAGAAGATGGTATAGAAACAGAAACAAAAAAGGTTGTCTGGTATTTTTTTGTTAACATTCTTTCCATTTCCATAGGATACAATATTTCACTTGTTCTGGATTTAGAGAACATACCTAGCAACTGGGAAGAAATTGTGAAAAAAATTGGATTGCTTAAAAGAAATTGCTTTGCTTCAGTTTTTGAAAAGTATTTCGAATTTCAGGAAAAAGGTAATGCTGGAATAACTTTTGGGAAGTTTAGGGATGTAAAACATAACTAATATATAACAGGCGAAGAAGGGCATAAGAGAGCAGTAATCAATTACCGTGATGAAGAAACGTTATATATAGAAGCTAAAGCAGATAGAGTTACAGTGGTGTTCAGTACTGTTTTCCGTGATGAAGACGACATTGTGTTGGGTAAAGTTTTTTTACAAGAGCTCAGAGAAGGTCGTCGAGCGTCGCACACTGCACCACAAGTTCTTTTTTCCCACCGCGAACCACCTTTAGAGCTGCAGAATACCGACGCTAAAGTTGGTGACAACATTGGATATATTACTTTTGGTATTAAATGATCAACTAAATTAGAACTTTGCAAAAAAAATAATTATCTTCTTTTAATATAGTACTGTTTCCACGACACACGAACAAGAATGTCAGGGATAATACCATCAATTTGATCCATCTGTTCCGTGACTACTTACACTACCATATAAAATGTAGTAAAGCCTACATTCATTCACGCATGAGAGCTAAGACTTCAGATTTTCTGAAAGTCTTAAACAGAGCACGACCTGAACCAAAGTCAGTGGAGAAAAAAACCATCACCGGTCGTACTTTCATTCGTACCCCATGATGTTTAACTGCATTCGATACTTGTAATTCAGCAGATTGCTTATTGATTCTGTACCACATTTACATAGACAGAGCAGTATTACAATCAATAACTTTGCTTTGTGTCAATCATCTGTTTTGCAAATGTTCACAAAAACGGTTCAACGTTTAATTCCAAGGCGGAACAAGGAAGGTTTAAATCAAAGGATGTTACAACTTCGGGATGTAAAACCCCAAGTACTCCAACTGTAACGCCTTCAAAAACCACGTGAGCGCATCGTCCGGGAAAGAATGTTGCATCTGCAAATAATGTTTAGATTTGTGTTTCAAAAATATCGCATGACACAGACATAAGTAAGTTTACCATCGCACGATTTCAGCGAGTACCCTGTTGTCCCAGTGGGATCCAATGGAATTTCCAGCAACTGCATTAAGCGATCTAGTAGACCGTGGACCAATTCAAAACCTGGTGACTTGTTGTAATAGACGATACACAGCTTTCGACAATTGCGGGCTCCGACATCACGCTGGTTATCTTTTAAAACGACATCAGATACTTCAAAAAACTAAAATAACAAACTAGATTAATAATACAACATTTTCGTTTAACACCATCGACAATCTACCTTCAACGGCAGCGGCAATTTTCTATTTGCTGCTATGGTTTTGAGCAAACCAGGCAGTAAAGTGGAGCGAGCAACTTGGAATTCCAAAGTTTTTGGATTGGACACATGAACTGCCGGAATAGAGCTCAGGGGTTTCCTCAGCTTGTCGCTGATATCTTCCTTTGAGCATAGCGAGAAGGTGAGAGCCTCGGTAAAACCAGCTTGGGCAAGTTGTTCTCTTAGTTGGTCCGTCAATTTATTAAGTGGAAACTGTGAGGCGATGGTGTTCGTCGACGGCAAAGTTTTTTCGATGTTGTTGTATCCGAAAGCAATGGCCACATCTTCATAAACATCACAAGCATGGATTATGTCATGACGAGTTGGAGGAATCGTTACCTATGACAATAGCATTGCTCATTAATAAGAATAAAACGATTGGTTTTTGGATTTTCCATACCAAAAGACAACCATTTTCTGCCACCGTCGCAGTTAAACACATACGGGTAAGTAAATCTGCCACTTTATCTGCTTCCTCATTGATGCCGACCATTTTGTTTATCTTGTTAACATCGATCTTTTCTTGTCGTGTTTTCAAAATCGGATAGTTTTTAATTCCTCCCTGAGGAGTCTCAATTTCACATATTTCCACTGTGAACTGATCTTGGCAGTACCTAGAAAACATGCATACCAACGTGTCCAAAACTATGCTCGCCTTGAACAAGCATATAATGTTTACGTCACCACAAAAAACGAAAAAGTTTTTCATTTCTTAATTACCGATTAAACTGAAAATTGCTATACCTTGGTTAAGTCGGTAGCGGTGCATTCAATAAAAACATTTTTAGTGTTTAAGGTTATTTTCGAATGTTCACCATTGATAATAGGTGGCATAGAAAGAACCACTCCATTACTATCCTTAATGACTGGATAAACTGGACTATCTTTAATTATTGGCAGATAATGGCGAAGGTGACTATCAGTCTGAGTATAAAATCGCACGTTTAGCCGATACTTACAAATGTAATAAATGTATGCTTACCGCGTATAAATCCATTAACTTAGATGCAGTAAATTCTTTCGTTTGGTTTAACGGTTGGAACTTGATAGAATCAGGTGGAAGCGCCTCATAGTAGAATGGCCCTTGAACTGTATCCAAGTCATGAGTTCCTATGGCCACTAGGCTACGCTTTCGGCACAAATTTTGGTGTAATTTATCTTGAAGGTCTATAAAGCTATTAAATGTATGTTGGTCAAAACATATGTTTCTCAGAACTGCTGCAACTGCATATGGTCTTATTGAAGATGTCTATGATCAAATAATGTCACAAATTAATACTATTATTTTCAACAATTATTAAATTTCTAGGAGGAAGAGACTCACCGAGGATTTGACAATTAATCTTTGAGGAACTTTCTGAGATGGAATAAGTTTGAATGGTGGAAACTCAGTTCTAATAAATAAATTTTTTAAATTTAGCATATTGTTAACTTTCACGTATTGTAAGATTATTTCAATTCCCATACTCTCCCAAAAAAACTTGAAGACCTTGAACAAGCCCTTCCAAACAAAGCAGGTCATATCTGTTGGCAGGAATATCAATCTTGTAAATTATTTCTTCAGATGCACCTACCGATCGTTCAGTTCCTTGTTCTTTCAAAATTATCAGTTTGTCACTGGTCTGGAATTGCAAAAGTATAGTATTTTGGCATTTAAATAGACTTTAATTGCATATTTGATGAACAAATTTAAATTATTAATAACTCACAACTTCATCCAGTTCAATACCAAATTTGAAGCAGAGTTCATCAAATTCTTCTTCCGCTATAATGTAATTATAACAACCAGTTGAATTAATTAATATTTATTGTGCGGCTCGAGTTAGGTGCATTGTAAACTTACAGTAAGACTTTCCAAGGGCATTAAATAGCAAGTCTCTATTGATACTTATGGTAGGCATGTTGTTTAGAAGAAAACAGCGAAAGTGCTTCAAAATCAGATAACAACGTGCAACACACACACAGTCACACACTCCACAGTCCACACCACACTGTGCCTGACGATTGACGAAACGAATAACGAAAGTCCACCATCGGGGCCAGGATACAATGCGGACGCGGACTGCGGACTGGAGAGACTGCGGACTTTCACCTACGGACTAACCCACAAATTTTGACAGCTTTTTCGTGGACGTAAATCGAGGACTCGTAAATGGTCCGATTGAAAGTGCGGACCGGGCAGAAGAAACTGCGGATTGGTAACTGCGGACTCTATGCCCAAATCAAATATTAAATTTCAAACTAAAAATAGTAATTGAAAGTAAACATAATGTGTTTTTCAAAATATGAAAGTAACGTACAATTTATATCATATCCATGTGATATCTATAATATATATCTATAATATAACATTGTAAATAAAAAATGTAATAAACTTAAAGGCATTTGGCCTATAGACCACTTTCGATTTCCTTGGTATGCGCTTAGCCAAAAGCTGTGCGGCTAGTCGACTAGTGCGCACCGTGGCGGGGGATAGCCGAAACATGCTGCAGACTTGGCTATATTGAGCCGATACCCTTAGCAGTTGTTTGTCTTTTACTGCAGTCTGCTATTGTACCAAAAGAAAGAAATGTCCGTTTTCAAGTTTAAGTTGTCAGAGATACTGTTCCGAATGAAGATTTTTATATGCCTCGTGTTAGACCCAACTTAAACTTGAAAACGGACATTTCTTTCTTTTGATACACTAGCAGACTGCAGTAAAAGACAAACAACTGCTAAGGGTATCGGCTCAATCTAGCCAAGTCTGCAGCATGTTTCGGCTATCCCCCGCCACGGTGCGCACTAGTCGACTAGCCGCACAGCTTTTGGCTAAGCGCATACCAAGGAAGTCAAAAGTGGTCTTTGCTGCGTTGCAAAATAAAAAAAATCCAGGGGGGTTTCGATTGCAGGGGGAGATAGGAAAAAGGGGGTTTTAGATTTATTTACTCTAGTAATACTTTTCCAATTCAGAAAATGTTTTTGAATACTACACTTTAAGACATACTGCGTCTTCTCCAGTCATTTTAAATAATTAATCATCCCTAGTTTATCCATGAAAATTAATTCAAGTAAAAGGCTAGGATGCTGTTTAGTATTTTTTGTGTTTCAAGTGTCAAGAAAATATGTAAACATGGGTGATTCAAATGTTAGCAATCTAATACCTCAAACAGTAAATCTATTTAAGCTGTCCGACTACGCCAATGGACTTGTGCAGATAGAGAAGGATATCTAACAATTTTTAACAATTTTTTAAACAATTTGATCGATGTCTGCCACATTTGGTCTGGAAAAAGGCATGGAAAATCGATGTTTACTTTTACCAATTTTTCTAAGTAGATATCCTCGCGATATCCATCCGAGCCATGCTCAGTGAAAATCTTATCATCCGGAAAATCTGGTTTGAGTTGTTTAAGTTTAAGTTTTATTGTCGTAAGTTTTATTAAGTTAGCTTAAGTAGTATATTTGATAATCTTCACCGCATTCTTTATCACGATAAATACATGGTTTTTTACGTGGCAGGATTGGAGGAGAAAAAGGACCCAACGAAATGGACCCGTAAAAAAAGGACTAGCAAAAAGGACCCATCAAAAAATGGATCCTACCAAAAAATACCACATTTTCTGAAAATCAAAACTGGTCCTTTTCTCCGTCCTAGTGGTCTTTTTTCCGTTCTTAATTTTTCAGTTATTTTCATGTATATTAATTTTCCCAAAGGGTTTTATTGAACGCTGAATTCAAGGAAAATACTCGTTTCCCTATCAAACCAGCCATTTATGTAATAATCAGAACTTAAAAAGTAGGGAGGAAAAGGTCCACTTCGACGAAGAAAAGACCACTTTCATTTTTCAGAAAAAGTGATCCATTTTGCTAGGGTCCCTTCTCGTTGGGTCCATCTTATGGGTCCTTTTTTGTCGAGTCCTTTTTCGTTGGGACCTTTTTCTCTGGCCACCCGTGGTGGTTGTACGGATAAATCTGCTCCAGCTGCAGAATAGTAGGCTTTGTAGGAACTCCGTTGGAGTCCCAAACAATTGAAGCAACCGCATTAGGTGGAATTTTTTTTAGAAAGTATTTTTCTTCACTAAAAATCTTCTGCAAACTACTTCTTTTTGCAAATAGCTGTTTTTCCTTATACCTCTTAACCTATTCCGGCCCTCTATTATTTTAATCCACAATTGACCTCGTTTGCAATCCAAAGATAAAAAGAGAAAAGTACATTTTTTAAACTATAAACAGAGCCGCAATTACTGACTAAACATTTTTGAGGAATAATTGCTGACTAAAATCTCACTTTTTCACTTTTTCTTGCTAAACGTGATATCCTATTTGTTATGCTTTCTTCACGCATATTTTGTGGATGGGTATGAAAGAAGAGAAGTAGGAGAGGTCAAGTAACAATGTTTTATTTTTAAAACATTTATTTTAGAACCATGTCAATGGCCAGGAAATTTTAAGTCAAGTTTTCTCTTTGTCAGAACGCAAAAATAAAGACTATTGTAGAATCGATACTTCAACTTACAAACTACCAATATTTTTTGGGAGAGTCCTCCTGACAAAGAAGATGAAGGTTTCTATGCCCCTCTTGTATGGAAATGAGTACAAAGCTATTTATCGGACTTTGGCTGGCTCAATTAAGACACATACATTTCAGCCTGATCCAGACTCAATTCGATTTGTTGCTGACACCATGTTGGCAAAATTTCCAAACCAAACCATTGACAGAAGGATCTTTTACTTGAAATTAAAAAGAATCATTGAATAAAAAAAGAGTGTCACAACACAATTTAGTTCGAAAGGTGGTCGCGTCAAGCATGGAAGCAGTAACAACCATAGGCCAGCTGCAAAAAAATCAAGAGCGATTGCACAAGATGCAGACGAAGATGCAGAAGGTTTGTTAAAGAAAGTTTAATGGTTCAATAATACTTTAGCTGACTTTTTTGTAATATGTAGAAGCAGTTGATATGGCATCCTATGCCGAGAATGTAAAAACTTTTTTACATCTTTGCCGTAAATTTGGTTCTTCTCAAAGTATAAAGGTTTATAAAGACCCCATAACGTACCTTATAACTTCCGAGGGGAGATGGAAGGAACTTTGTAAACAAGTTTAAAAATGTTGTTCCGTTTAACTGTTGACAACCAAAGCTATTTTTTATTAAACAGACGTTTTTTGAAACAAAACTTCACTTTGTGTTTGTGAACGACTTTGTTGACGTGTTGACGTTCAATACTACTTGGAATCATGTTATATCTAGTACCATTTTATTTATCGGGTTATCGTTTTCTAGCTGTGGGGAAAAAATTTCGAAGTTGGTATTGGTATTGCAAAATATCTGCACAAATACCCATGAAAATCTATGGATAATAACCCCACAAATTTCGTATTGCGATAAGATACAAAGTTCTTGGGGCTGCAAACCCCAAATCTCATTTGCTGAATTTTTCGGGCGCATAACCCTGAAATAGTGGTGAGTTTCTTAACAGTGTTTCATCGTTTTACCTAAACAGGAATACAAGATGTTGACTGCATTTTATTGCGGGTCATGAAACTCGCTGTATGTCCAAAACTTTCCTTACATTCTACACAGATTTTTCGCTAATCAAGATCTAAGAGAAGAAATCCGCAGGTCACTGCCAGTATCGTAAGCTAAACAAAATTCGAAAAAAAATTTCGTTGACAAACATTTTGGTTTCATTTTTATTAGTGTTTCGTACGTATCCATACGCACCATGTATGTACCTGGTGGCTGTTTCAGTTCATCCCACACGCTAAAATTTTTTACCAAGAATTAATAGAATTTCAGGACCCCATTTTAAAAACTATCATCGCTGTTGGTCGTAAATTGTTTTTATTTATTCTTTGTTCCTTTTCTCCTCAGAGGGAAATGTAACAATTTATGGTGCTTCAGGTAATTTCTGTGCATGATATATAGTTTTTACACCCCGTAAATAGCTGCCTTGGACTGGAGAAATAGGACTGAAAATTTCCAGTCCTATTTTTCCTGTAGAAATAGGACTGGGAGAAATAGGACTGCTTTGTAAAATACATTAGGACAGTCCTATTTCTCCTCTAGCCAGTCCTATTTCTCCTAGAAATTGGGCCTATTTAATTGTGGTCCCTATTTTTGAAGTGTTTGAACTCTAGGACAATGAGCCTTTTAACCGGTAGGCAGAGTTGGAGGGAAAATTTTTTATGTGCGCGTTGGCTTATATGCTTACGTCCTTGAAAAAGAGTGTTGACAAAATTTCAGCGCTTAGTTCGCTTGCAAGTTGAGAATTCCTTATCATATTTCAATTTATTTTGCACAGTATAAACCAGCATTTTTTACTTAATATACTTAATTTAACAAATAATTAATAATTTAATAAATCTGAACGTGGTTTTACTTTCTTTATTGCGAATTCTTCATACCTCTTGCATCACAGAGGGGGTTGAGGAGGATTATCCAGCATAAAATCACAGCCCCTTTGGTGAACCATCCCCCCCCTGAACGGTATCACCCGGGATGACCACACCCATCGCCTTCCCCATCTTATGACGCAAGTGCTATGAAGAATAAATAATAAACAAACGAAAACAACGCTGACATTTTTTAAACTATTCATAATTTGTTAAATGAACTATATAAGGTTAAAAGTTTCTGTTTAAATCCTGCAATTAAAATTTAAAAAGGATACGGAATTCCTAACTTGCAAACGAATTAAGCGCTGACATTTTGTCAACAGTCATTTAAAATGGCTGAAGCATATAAGCAAAGTGCTTTTTCGAAATTATTTCGCTCCAATTTTGCCTACCGGTTTGAAGGCTCATTGTCCAAAAACAACATAGAGAAGGAAGAAGGAGAAATAGAACTGCCCTAAAGGTTTGAAAAAAGTAGTTCTATTTCTCCCAGTCCTATTTCTCCAGTCCTATTTCGTTCCGGTCCTATATCACCGGCTACCGCTATAATGTCTGCTTTAAGCTTGCTTTATTGCGCTGAATTTTCTCTCTAGGTTGTCACGATGGAATTTACTACTTATTATATAATATATGGAATCATAAGTCAGGTATTTCAAACCAAATAATAGCATAAACGCAATGGTTTCTTCAGAGACCATAAAACTTGATACTCGTCTTCGAAGTTCCAGCACGGCGTACCACAAGTCCACAAAAAATATTGAGAATTTTTTGAACGTTTTGTCGCTTACACTGTTAAAAAACTTACCAACTATTTCGGGGTTAAACGCCCTAAATTCTCGGCAAACCAGATCTGGGGTTCCCAAACCCGAAAAATTTGTATCGTATCGCAATACGAATTTGTTGTGGTTGTTACCCCTAAATTTTCATGGTTATTTAGAAGGTTACCTACGTAAATTATTCTATAGTAGCCTATCCAGCTAGGGAACGATGAGCCAATTAAAGAAATGAGACGATGATACCTGTTGCATGTTCGGCATCATTTTCGACCTCTCGTCTTGTTTTTTTGGCAGCTGGACCTTGATTGTCAAAGCTGCTTACGTTTTTCACACGACCATACTGTTAAAAAAAGATATCGTTTTTCGAGAGGAAAAACCCTCGAAAAACAATTCGTCCACTTCGAGGGTTTTTAACCCTCGATTATGTCAGCTGATTAAGCTGACGGTGGTCGAGGATTAAAACCCTCGAAATTCCTGGTATTAAACCCTCGAAATTTCTGGTTTTAAACCCTCATAATTCACAAATAAAAACTCTTAATCTAATTAAAATTTAAATAAAATAAATAATTAAAAGGAAACAATTGATTTAAATTCCATTCTTTACGAATGATCAAACAGCCTGTATTTTTAATCTTTGTTTTTCCCTTTTAATAGACAGTGACAAAAAAGCATAAAAGCAAGCAATAGGCATAACCTATAGTACGAATAGGATAGAACAGGTTGGAAAAATTGAAGCGGGAAACGATGGAAACAGGCACAGAACTTAAGAGTAAAGCTATAATCTTATTCAGAATCAGAGCCCTTGCGGCCATTTGCCATAGCAGCTTTTAACAGATTTAAAAACACTACAAGGGATGAGCATTTCTTACTCTCTTCATATTCGCGCTCCATCAGGTAGTGCTGGATGAACAAATAGGCAGGCGCAATGTCCTGGCACCAGTGTATGTCAAAGACATAATACGCCGCTATAAGGGTCAGCAGTGCATCCATCGACGATGATGTATTGGCAGACAGAGAAATTAGAGGCTGTCCGTCCTCAACGAGATGGTATGTTGTTCCGCACTGAATAAGGAACGGGCTTGGCCGTTCAAGGTCTCTAATGACAGCAGTGAGATCACTTGAGTCCTGTAACAAAGTCAATAAGTTTTAAAGATATTTATTAAAATATTACGATGGGGAGACAACTTGCCTGACAGACTTCAAGCAGATACTTGGACGCAGCAGCTGACTTCCTTTTCCTTTTCCGAAAGGACTGGATCGATAGTTGAGGCCATCCTCGTAGCATGACAACCTACCAGGGACGTTCTTCTTTGGCCGCATGACTTCACGATAAACGTCCGGTAGATTCAGCAAAGCTTGAATTTGCTGTATAAGAGGTACATAGGTGTAATTCTGACGACGGAACTGCTGATCTTGGTCAGTTCTGACACGTCCAAAATCCTCCGGTCTGATATAGAAAAACAAATGATGGATTATTTAATTGCACATCAGTAAATCGTTTAGCTTACCTTGCAGGAAGTTCTACTTTAACGGGCATAATCAAGTTGAACTTCTCTTTGAAGAATTTGATTTGACTGTACTGGTTTTTTAGTCCAGCAAAGAGATCAAGTTGTGCTGGATCGAGAGTATATAAGACATCAGAATGATCGCACCCTGTTTCTCTCAACATTAGATCAGTCGCATTCGAAAGGGTTTGCTTGATAAAAGCCTTCACAAGGGTCTCCGTTCCCTTCATAACTTCTTGAATATCCATTTGTGTTAGTTTACGAACTGCAAGAAGATCTCTGATAAATTTGCCAGCAAGAAGACCTATTGAAACATTCACATAAATAAATTATTTGTCAATACTATTTCTGTTAGTAGGTAGGTGCACCTTTCAAACTGAATTGCTGCTTGGCCACTCGTCGTTTGTATTCCATAATCCTCTTTAATTCTGAGTAAAAGATAGCCTGCATAAAGAGAGATTTAGTGACAATGGCAAGCATGAATTACCGAAAATAAATACAAACGTTTGTTGCAGTTTTGTCTTTCTTGTCAATGATGAGGTTTTGAAAACTCGCCAACGTGGTGTCCACAACAAAACGGACGGACTCAATGTTTTGCTCAGACCTATAGTTGATGATTTAAAAAAACGGAGGGCGTCCTTATGACGATCAGAGGAAAACAAGTTACAGTCCGAGGTACTTTGGCTGCAGTAATTGCTGACAACCTTGGAAGTCACCAGATTGGCGGTTTTAAGATAGGGTTTTCTAAAGGTTTCAGGAAGTGTCGATTCTGTATGGGAACAGACGATCAAATTCAGTCCATATTTTTAGACGCCCTTTTTATACCCAGGACAAGAGAGCAACACAACAGTCACTGTGCGTCTTTGGCTAATGTAGAATTGAGAGAACATTTTCAACGCGTTTTTGGGATTACGGGTGACTGTATTTTAAATGAATTAGCATTCTTTCACGTAATTGGGGGGCTTGTACCTGACGTGATGCATGACCTTCTTGAAGGAATTCTTCCACTGGTTATTTCAAAGATGATTCTTCATTTCATAAAAAGAAAATTCTTTACTTTGGATCAGTTGAACAATAAAATTAAGAATTTCAAGTACGGATACCGTGAAATCGTCAACAAACCTTGCTCTATTGACTATAAGCAACTCATTAATGGAAAAATTAACCAGACGGCCGCCCAAATGTGGTTGCTTGCAGTTAACTTGCCCATTATGATAAGCAGCTTCATTGATGAATCCGATTCTGTTTGGTGCTTCACTGTCCTTCTAAGAATATGTCGCATCGTATTCCTAGATTCTATCTCTCAATTCCAAGTTTATCTGTTACAAGAATTGATTGAAGAATTTGTAATTGAGTACAAAGAGAACTTTTTTCAGTCTTACAAGGAAAATGATCCGAAATCTGTCCTTGTGTAGGATCACTCCCACAATGCACCATTTGGTGCACTATCCTAGATTTATTAAGTTATTGGGTCCTCTTAAACCGTTTTGGTGCATGCGTTTGGAGCCAAGCACAGCTATTTCAAGTCTTTGCAAAGGAAAATCAAAAATTGTATCAACCCTCCATTTACTCTCGCAATGAGACACCAACAGTGGTAGTGTAAGCAATTCAAAGCTTCGGGAGACAGATTTCTTGAATTTCCAATTTTGACATTGCCATTCAAAGCCTCATTGCTAACTAGTTTTCGTTGTGCTGGACAAATTGGTTCAATATTGGATCCCTAGTACTTAAACGTGGTAAATTTTCAGTTTCAGTGATTTCCACTGTTTAGGAACCTTCCCTTTTCCGTTAAAAAAGGGTATTTTTCCCCTTCACTATCATTTTGAGAAACGGGTTTTATTCACCGTGTTTTACTCAGTTTTTAACTGGTTCTTTCCACCGTCCTTTTTTTGTTATGAGACCCATCCCTGTAAAAATGAGATACAACTCATGAGAATGCTCCTCAACGTGCTCAGCAGATTCATATGATCAGAATCTTGCTTTAAAATTTGAAAATGCTGCTTGATTTTTAAAAGAATGTAAACATAAATCGCCTGGAGTTGTAAGAAACAGTAGAACTTATGTATTATTTGACAGGAGAAAATTTACATAGGCAGTGTGTGACGAATAGGAGTTACAAACCACTTACAAGTGCTTGTTCTAATGTCTGGCAAATCATTATAATCACTTAATTTATGCGGCAATGCGTACATTTTCCCCTGTAAGCAATTTAAATTCCATTCACCTATTCTATTTTCAAGTTTAGAAACAATATGAGTTCCATAGGTAGATGAGGGATAAGGATAATGGAACGCATCTTGTTTTAAGGAAAATTTGGAACCAATGATGAGCAACACTTTACTTTCGGGGGGATTTTCGATGATATCAGAACAGACGACTACATTTCCGTTTTTCATTAGAGCAACATTGTTAGGGAATTTGTTTGATAAAACGAAATCGCGGAACGTGATTTTTTTCTCCTTATCGGGCCCTTTTCCATTTTTGAAACTTAAAACGACCTTGTTACTAGAATTCATTTCTTGCTCTTTTCCCAACAAAAGCAGTTGTGATGAATTAATGATCATCCCATCCGAAGAAGTGGGCAAAAGATACTTCGATCTTTCTACTAATCTGTTTCTTATCTGCTCTAAAGGTTTATTTCCCGAAGAAAGAATGTTTCTAAAGAATCTGTAGAAATTTTCGTAAGGGAAAGCACTCAAAGATTCAATTCCACAATCAAAATGAATAACGTCTTCCGGAAGATGAATAACTGCGTGTGTAGTCGGCCTGATTGGAGAGCCAAAATCGATAAGTTGCTGAACAAAAAATTTCAAAATGTCGATTCCCTGGAAGTTTCTATACGTCAGTACAAGTAAGTGTCTATTAGCTCTATTAAGTTTAAGATAAATGCTTGCTTGATTTTGTGCCCAATGAATTCCCACGGTCAGGCGTTTGGTATGATTTCAAATATTGTTTCTCATTGTGGGAAATTTGTTTTCATTTGTGAGATGTATCGAACTGTTTCATTTGATAACAAAAATTAGTCTTCCCTTATTGAAAAAAGGATAGATTGTTTGCAAATTTCTCTGAATCCCTTACAACTGACGAATTTTGATGTCTATCACTTTCACTCTGCCTCTTCTCGTTCCCGGAAATTGTGTGTCCCTACTAAGACAGAAATTCATCGCCATGTACTTCTGTGAGTAATAAACCTGTGTCTGTCTATTCTAAAACTTCTTTTTCTTTGAAGCCCATAAATTTCGGAGTTAGTTGTCCAAAATATTTGCGACATACTTGAAAAAATGAAAGTAGTACGTAAACCCCAGAATTTTCGAAAAAAGTCAAAATTTCGTACATTTACAAATTTTTGGTGGTTGACAACCCCAAATAAGTGGTACCCTGGTACCCTTTTTAACAGTGTAATCTTAGTCGGCTCAAGATGCCCTTGAGTGAGTCTTTTTACAATTTTTAGTGTTAACTATTTTTGTTTGTTGTACAATCTTTTTACAAATTCAAACATGTTAGGTATTCTTTTTCTCTGCAGAGATCGATCAATGAATTGATTAAAATTTTTTTGATTATATGCGAAGAATCAAATCCAACAGAAAACTTGCGGAATCTTTGAGGTGTATTGTTTTCGTGCAAAAAAATGCGATTTCATGCAGCGCAACGCGGAAAATCGATTTTATTTTGCGGGGAAGTTTATTAATATAATGGCCCTTGTCTGTTTTGGTCAAAAGTTGTTTTCTCTGGTGAAAAACTTTCGGGTATTAATATTATTAAAATTACGTTGAGGCAATGTTTTCTTACAAAATTTCACTTTTCCAATAAGTTCTGACGAAAGCGGTAGAGTGTTTGTCTACTGAAAAAAGAGAACGAGATCACAACGGATGTATACCCATCAGACAATTAATGGGACTGGACAATTCCTGTTTGGGGTTGTTTTTCTTCCCACGGGTTCCGACAGAAAGTATATTTACAAAAGACAAATATCTTAACATCCTAGAGAACCATTTCCTGCCAGCCTGTCAGACAGAAACTGGAATAGTTATAGGACCCTATGTAAACAACCCGATAAAATAATTAATATAAAATAATTAAGATGTCCAGTGAAGTAAGAAAAAAATACGTAACTTGCCAGAATGATGACAAATCCTTTAAAAATATTAAACACTAAAATAACCTGTTCTTTTACTTTGTTTTATTTAATAGAAAATGAAGCTCCATAACAGGGCTGTGATAATTTCAGGCATGTTATCCCTAATCGAGATTTTAGACCTTTTCCAGACCTGGCAACTCAACATTCTTTCGTGGTCAATATTCACAGGTAGTTACTAAAATAAATACCATGCGATTTCGCGTCGTCTGCTGTGGTCTGCTGTCCGGAATTAGCATCATAGGGGCTTACGTATATAAGAGAGATACAAAATAACGCATTTTACAAATATCGCGAAATCTTTTACATTAAAATACCAACGGCTCAACAAAGCCAACTCCAGTGAATCTATTGATACCAATTGGGGTCACCGTAATGCCAATTTAGGAGGAATTCTAATGATTTGTTATCGCGGACATTAAGCCATACTTCCTGTAGTTTCAACATACTTGTGTAAATATTTTCCACCACTTTTAAATTTGTTAAATTTTATCTGTAAATTGTTTTACTGTTGGCTACGTATTGAGATAAATTAAACGTTGTAGTAATTAAATAATTTTTTTTTATTTTGCAAGGGTTCCGAACTAGTGTTATTTGAGTTTGGGCAAACGACATTGCGTTTTGACAGATCGTTGTTTTGGTTTTTTAATCATTAATTTCTCAGTTTTTTCTCATTGCACCTCATTTGCTGTCTTCAGCAATTTTATTTAGAATAAAAAACTGAATCGAATGAGACCATAAGTTTTTAAAAATATGACTGCCCGGAATTAGAAAATATGTCTGGTGATCAGTGAATTAGAAAATGTGTCCGAAATTAGGCTATAGCTACACACACTTCCCATAACGAAGTCTGTTAGGCGAATCGCTGTCCTAATTCGCGTTTTTATCCTATTTTATCTTAAAAAAAACTGTTATTTTTTCTGGAAAATTTATGAAAGGTACTTGTTTACCTTTCCACAGCACCCTCTCTCCCCGTATTACAACTGTAGAACAAAAAGCAGACATTTACTGTCATTACTGTTTCTTTATCAGAAATGGTGAAATTTTGTAGTGTAGTCGGTTGCAATAGTCTAAATGTTGAATTCAGAATACGTTTCTTTCTTGTTCCAAAAGTGAATTTGAAAGCCTGTTTAGAGCAGCAGCAGAAAACTAAAAAGAGAAGGCTTTTATGGATTAAGCAACTGAAGAAAGGCAGTGGTGACATCGACAACAAATATGTTTGCTCCAAACATTTTCATTCTGGAGAAATTCAGTTAATATATCCTTATCTATTAAAATACGAAACATTTGGCTTTATCCTTAGGCAAACCAGTGAATGAAGAAACAAACCCAGATTGGGTTCCAAGCCTAATAGGTAAAAGTTTGTTGGAAGACAGTAGGGCTAAAAGTTCATTCAAAAGGTATGAAAGGTAATTGAAATTTGCCAACAGGTCATCATTGTCCACTACTAATGACATATCTCCTACCACTTTAAGTTGCGTATTAGGTGAAGAATCCAACCACACCATTACCATCAGAACTGAAACTTGCGAACACTCAACTGTTCAGATAATTTTATATTTATTCAAAAATGTACACAAAAAATACGTTATAACTTTGCTTTCCACTAGGAGTGTAATTACGTCACGTTGATGCTCTTAACAATAATACATCAGTAATGCAAGTAAAATTGAATTTTTTTATGTAGAATTGACACAACTTCAATTCACATGCATCATCAATATACCTCGTAGCTACTGTAGAAAAGTATTTTTTTTTCAGGATAACATATTTTTTTATGTTACGTTATATTCCATGTTATGTGACCCGGCTGGTATTCCGTACAACCGGACGTGTGACGTCAGTGTTTCCCCCATATATAATCCCCGTGTAGTATTGTATCGTCTCTCAGTCTTAACCCTTTACCAGTGAATACAATGCAGTGTTACATTGCGGGGATGCAGAAACTCTGGTAAGTCTCTTTTGTGGTAGTGTTTCTGTTCGATTCTGTGCTGCGGAGGCGGTGACTGTCAGGGACCCCTGAGAGTCGACGACCCAACTGGTCTTAGCACCTTAAATTGTTGGGATACGGGGTCACGTCACCGACCGAGGGGCAGTCGGGAGAAGCATAACAAAGAAGAGACGCCGGGGGAGAATGGTTGAAAAAGAGTTAAAGCAGTGCAGACGGGCCGAGGTAATAGTGATAGTGGGGACCGTAGTTGACCGTTGGGGGAAAGCGGAGTGGAAGAGCAAGGAGAATTAGAGAATGGGGCTAATGAACCCCAACAGGAGCAGCATTCGGTATCCATTCGGTAGGCGTATCATCTCACATTCAGTGAGGAGGAAACTGAGCAATGGAAGGACGCTGAAGAGGAAGAAGGATCGGAAGAACACGGAGAAGAGCAGCTGGAAGGGGATTTCACAGATTTGAGAAGAAGATTATCGAATATCAGTAGCTACATCCGGGGATTCAGAGCAGCTCAACAGCTGTGGGCGCAAGGCACGCGATGGCCGCGAAAATCAAATTCCAATCACCACCCACCTTCGGGGGAGGAGATGGGGAGGACGTCATGTAGTGGATGCATCGGTATGAACGAATCGGATGATATAATCGATGGGGAGATGAGGAACTCCGCGACCACGTTGAGCTGTCACTGTCAGGAGCAGCGCAGAAGTGGTACTCATACAAGGAGGCCGCAGGACAACTAGCAGCTGAATGGCAGGATAAAGCAGGACCGCCAATTGTACCAGGGGTTCGAACACAGCTGTTGGAGCAATTTAAACCAGTCAATCAGAATCGATTCAATGAAACGAAGCTGAGAGATCGCAAACAAGGCATCGAGGAATCCACGATCGAATATTATTACGATATCCTTGATTTATGTCGCAGAGTAGACTCGAATATGGCCGAAGCTACGAGATTGACGCACCTCTGGAGAGGACTCAAGCCAAGTTTAATAGAGAAACTTTGGAGTTTGAAACCCAACTCATGTGACGAATTCCTTTAAGAAATTAAGCGATACCAGTAGTTGTTGTAGAATGACTGGTGGTAGATGTCCGATAATGTTAATGGAAGTTAAGGTGGCTTAAAATGATCTGCAAGTTCGTAGAGGACTAACAGTTGTACTGCGTTATTTTGCAGTAACTGACCATGAAGAATTTTTATTTCCTCGGGATTCATTGTTGGAGCGCTGTTATTTGAATAAAATTTCCTTTTTTGACAGATTCTTCTCTTTCTTCAGATATTTTTCTCCCTTGCGTAACGTATTGAGATCCGGAATTTTGTTTATAAGAGCCTAGCAATATTGAATAAAAAGAGGATTAATAATAAAATGTATTAGTAAGTCTAACCATTGATTTTCCTTTGCAGTGCAAGTAAGTGATGTAGCACTGAAAACACTGTAAAGAACTGCACCAACATGACAGCAAACATCACCAAACCTACAATAAAATGTAAGGTAATTTGTTAGTTAAATGTTACTTGATGCTATTAATTATGAATACATAACTCACCTAGCTGTACACTGGCAATGGCCTGCAATTATGGTTTTATTGCTACTTATACTTACCCAAGGCATAAGTTCCTTTTTTCTAACAGACTGTGAGTGGTGAACTTGTGCACTTACGAGAACTTTGCCATCTTCCAAACGGATTGCTAAGAGCGCAGAGACCTAACCACTTTTCACGTACTTGATGGCATCATGCATGGTCTTAATTGAATTAAGTTGCATTTTAGTATCCCTGCTCCGTCTTGCAATTAAATACACGTAAACCTGAAGCTTTCTTATAGGTGGTAAAAACTTTTCAATAACACTGATAGTTTTTGCCCACATTTCTTTTGACAGTATGTAGGGACAGTCTATGTTGCACTTGTACAGTTTTTCTAAGAAAATTTCTTTTTCCTTACGAATAAGTCCTTTAGCATAATCAGATAGGCTAACTCAAAAAGATAAATTGTGTCAAATAACTCATTACCGCCATTACAAACTACACTACTCATGACATTAAAAACGAAAACAGTTTGACACTACAGTCACTAGTCACAGTAAATCACTCTGCGTCTGCTACGGTACATTGTAAACAAGTACCTTTCATTAATTTTCCAGGAAAAATAACAGCTTTTTTGGAGATAAAATATTTTGTATTCTATCAGAACAGAGGTAAAGTACACGATTCCAAAAGATTTTGTAATAAAACTATCTACAACTTAATAAAATATAGAATTTTTTTTCCCTCCTATGAGGCCCGAGAGGAAAAATACCCCAGTTCGCAATGCTGACTTGGCAACTCAGCATCCGATCTTGGTCCATACAGTTTTATTTGCTGCGTCATTGATGATAAAGAAAGCAATGATGGTATATTTTGATAATTTATATGGATAATAGAATACATCATGATTTGACTAACGATTGTTTAGTAACACCCTATGAACGGGCCAAATACAGAACGGTCTAATGTTTGCAACTTGTGTTTGCAATGTGGTCTCTCTTCTCCTAGTTTTTCGTTTAGCCTTCTTACGTTGTCAGATTGGCCAATCATGGCTAAATTTTCTTATCAAATAAGCAAAAATGAAATGAGTAAAAATGTCGAACACATTCATCACAGACTTTCTGTATTCAAAGCATGTATTTCCTTTGAAACTGTTTAAACTATTTCAGATTTTACATCAATAGATAATATAAAAACATTAAAAGAATTAAACGAAACATTAATCCATCCCAGGATTAACAGCGTAAGAGATTGCTTAATATTTGCTATTCAGAGTCAGAACTTTCAACGGCTACATTGGCTTTTACGGTTTTTGAAAGGTTTAACAGAGAATCGGGAAGGGCTACAGAACCAGCCATTGCACCATTTTTTTCCCAGTCAGATCTTTCTTTTCATTTAAGCATTGACCGATTTGTCGTGAATGCCATTTTTCTTTGGAGGCTGGTGTCTTTCATATGGCTGAAAAATCTTTCGGCGGTTACGTTCCTAAAAGGCAAAGTGAGGAGAAGAGATACGCATACTTTTAGATTGGGTATTCGGAGAAGATGGACTTCTAAAATTTTGGACTTCCCGCGTAAATTATGGATATGGCCTGATGGCGTTGCCTGTCGAAGTCCATACAGTACCTACCTACAGTACCTACCCAGTACCTACCAAAATTCTTTGGAAGTTCGAAAGAACCTTATTTAAAAAGGCTGTTTTGCGGTTCTCTCCTACTTTACTGGAGTTTTCATATAAACTCTACAAAATCTCTTGTAGTGTATGTTTTCATGCATAGTGAAAACTTTTTAAATTTTTTTCTGAATTTTTTTTTACGGGAAGGGCAGGTTAAAAAATGATAAAAAGTATTCGGAAAGCCAGGAGACCTTGTGCAAATATGGTAATATTGCTTTCTTTTTGTGACTTAGGGGCTACGGCTGCATAGAAAAGTAGGCTCTATCAGGCTGCATAAGCTCTATATTAAGTGTAATTTTCAGATTTTCTTTTATTATTTACTACTTTAAGCCAAGCGTAAAAAACTAAATCGTGAAATTTCCTTTTTTTTCTGCCCCATCAATTGCCTGTATTTTTTTTCCCGGGAACATAAACATCGAGGAATATATATGATGTACAAATAAACTGTTCAGGTCTACATAAAGGTTGTTATTGTACTTTCAATAGCAAAGAACTCATCATTTGTCTTTAAATACTTGATCACGAAGTTTTAGTAAGTCTTTGAGTTACACTGATCACGAAAATCACGAAAAACACTCATGACTTTAAACTTTTATATCACAATCGCAGAAATGCAGCAAAGCACTTGAGAAAATCTCATTCAGCCATAGCATTCCACGAACTGTGACTCAAAAGGTGAGTAGAAAGGTAAGCAAATTAACCTAAGCGTTATGGAATGTCTACATAAACGTTTTGCATTTCCATAATGACCATAATGTTTGGGCACAAGTAGTCTATATTAGAACAACAGTTGTGTTCAATGTCAACGGAAATAAACAATTTCGTTGGGAAATGATCAACATTAACTGACTTTAATCATTTTTTTAGTGAATGAAGGTTGTGAAATGAACATTGTAAGTGACGTTGCGGAAGTTTTGTCGAATTCATCACCCAATAATTCTACAAAAACATGTAAATCAGTTTTCTGATGAATGTGACGCTGGTAACACATTTATTGAATATCCTTTCTAATGTGAACATTTTTACTGTCTATTACTTTCCTGCAACTTTGTTAACCAGATGAAAGTAATTGACCTAATAATGCCACTACAGGTATCGAGAAAAAAAGAAAATTGACTTCTAGGCCATCCTTTAAATTCAAGTATTATTTTTCCCATTCATGTTTTCCTATCACAATCCCACACAGCACCGGGATGTCTTTAAGACGTTCTGAAGATGTCCAGTTGTCCCGAGTGGGGATGTCCAAAGGATGTCTCAGAGTTTTGTTAAAGACTCCTTACTTGTGTCCAAAATGACCGGAACAAGTACTATTTTTAGGGTGTCTTTCGGATTAGCTTAAAGACTTCCTAAAGACGTTCTTACGACATCTTGCCGCCGTCTTAAAGACATCCTAATGACATCTTTAACGTGTCTTCCGGTTAGTGTGAAGACTTCCTAAAAACGTTCTTACGACATCTTGCCGCCGTCCTAAAGGCATTCTTGTGCCGTCTTGAACATGTTTTCCGATAAGCCTGAAGACTTCTTTAAGAAGTTCTTACGACATTTTTCGAAATTTACAAAGAAATCCTTTGGTTATCTTTCTGATGTTGTCGGGTTTACTAAATGACTTCCCAAAGTAATTTTTATGTTTACCTTAAGTCAATTGTAAGGCATCCTTATATTTTCTTTAAAGATGCCTTCCGGCTGAGGGAGACTTCTAGACGACTTATAGTTATATGATAATATTTAGAAACTTATAATAACAATAATTGTCAATGGTTTTTTATTTTCCATTTCGGCGATAATATTAAGGTTATCACGGTGCAATTGGGCCAATACAAAAATAGAAAACAACCATAAAAAGAACAAAAAGGCTATTCTTGTTGAGCAATTGATGACGACTTCAACCGATCGACAGCTTTTCGGATGTAAATCTTGCTGGTTTCTTCAATTTTGGGGATTGTAGTTATTTCGAACTCTCCATATTTAACAGTTTCGATGATGGCAGACATGAATCAGGATCCTTTAACCGCCAACCCCTTCTGTTTACCACTATTGGGTTTGGGTGTCCCCGACCAAGTGTAAAGGCGCATCAGTTCGTTTGACATAACTTCTTTCCACAATCTCCTTATTGTGTCCTTAACGTTCCTTTAAAAAAACTGCGAAGCATCTCGATCTGAAAAGAAATGTCACTATAAACAAATTGTTGGAAGTCCTTATTCATATAACATTTTACCAAATTACTACTGACTTCAACTTTGAGAAGTTCTTCCTCGAAGTGTTTGAATTCATCTATGGTTTTCAATGGAAGAGAAACATGTTTTTCAAAACCAGGATGCCGGCTCTCTCCAACGTTATTGTTGTTGATGCCTGCAATAGGTTGTCGGCGTTGCAAGAGTATTCTCAGGTCACGGTTTTCTGACTTTATATCAGGCACCTCCCTAGCCATTGTACGAAGATATTTGTTTTGATCTGCAACAATGAAGGTATTAAAGAAAGAGGCTATTTTAACTACTTAAGTCATTAATACTTCGCAACATTCTGACGACAAATGTTTGAAAAGGCGATCGTTGTTCGGGATCGTTGTTCGTGACGTTGACCTGAACAAGCTGAAAATCTTTCGATCTTTTGAGCTGGGTGTTTTCCAAATGCTTAGCACGAACACGAATAAATGCGTCGAATTTCTGTGAAATTTTGTTATCACGAATAGCAAGACAAAGAGAGGATTACAATCTCCATCTTCACCTCCTTCTTTAGGAATACTAAAAGGAATAGTAGGCGCATCAATGTTGATAATTTCAGAGAGAGGTGTTTTTTCTCCTAAATTTTTTTCATCAACCGTTAGAACCATAGTTCCTAAGGTAGAAATAAAATTAACAACCAAAACAAGGTAAAGAACAAATACAAATTAACAGACCAATATTCAATAGTCTTTCTTCATCGACCTCCAATACAGTCAAATCAGTACTGTCATCAGCCAAACCTGCAGTTAAAATCAAGTTTTGGTACGGAAATAAATAACAAACATTTCATATGTTATGTATCGCAAATGGTTTTACCTTCCATGACTCTCACAATCCTAAATTGGTTCATTGTCATGCAATGGGTTGCAGGTTGGAGAAAACATACTGAGTAATAGTTTAACCAGACAAGTTGTAGTATTGAAATAAATGAAAAACATAAAAAAACTGCGCCATAAATATAGTTTTACCTTCTGTTTCTCCCACAGCACCATATGTGTCTGATGTCATCTGGGGTGGAATTCCCAACTTCAGCCTAAGCATAAGCAAAAGAAAAAAACTTGCTAATCCGCCTTGAGCCACCTAAGCGTAAGTGTTTTTTTTATGAATTCCGAACTCTATTTAGTCGGTCACTTTGCTTAACTAGAGTTGGATTGGTAAGTTTTTTCTTGATCAAGCAAGAATTTTCTTCGCTAGTTTTTTCTTAGCTTGAATCAAAATTTTAGTGGGCGGCTTCGTGGATACATAAAATCAGCCAAAAGGGTTCACTTTCACTCACCCTAAGGGCACTAGAAGGAGTCGTCTTAATTAACACGCGACATTGGTTTTAGCTGTATTTTTTTTTGCTGTAACTGTAGTATGGCAAATAAACGCAATAATGGTAATAAAAATAACTGGTCAAACCAACAACAGGAATATTAGGGTTCAAATTCGCACTAAGAAAGATGAAGAGAAAAAAGAAAGATAATGAGTTCAATTAATTTTTTTTTGGAAAAGTACGCCAATGTTTACTAAATCTAAAATTTGTTATATTTATATATATTTAAAAAAAGAAGAAGGTGTGGGACGAAATACTTAAGTTTATTTTACTTGGTGCACAAACCCAAAATATTAATAAATAAAAACTATTAATATTAATAAACCGTCAATATTCTTAAGCTCTTCTTCTAATTCATGTAAAAACAAAAGATTTCGGTCCATTCTGTAATTCAAAACAATAGTTTTAAGCAAACTTTGGGTGACTTTTTGCTGTTCAAGCAAACGAAAAGGTACCTTACCAAGCAAAAATTTTAAGTGGCTTGAACAGTAAAAATCTTTAAAGTTTTTTACTTAAGGCGATCCAAAAAGGTGTTCAGAATCCAACTTGGCCCCGAAGCTTAAGAATTTTCGCAATTTAAGCAAAAAACTTGTAAGATTTTGCTTAAAACGAGGTTCGGAATTCGGCCTCTGCGGTGTGGCTGGGAGACCACACTCTGAACGGTTTAAACAATATTCTTTCCCAGTGGAATGTACCGATGAACTGTTGGTTTCTGGAACATCAAATGTTGATGTAAAAACAATATATTTCAATGAGTGATGTTAGGTAAACATAAGCTAAATTGTAATAACTACCTTCAAAATCAAATGGTGGTTATTTCTTTAAGAGATCTCGACTGGAACATTCAATTTTTACAATAAAATTTTCTGACAAATCTTCTATCTCATCAGAATGCCCCAAAGGTTCCTCAAATTCTTGAGAGAAACAAAAAAATCTTTGATTAATTTTTATGTCTTCTAGTTGAATTCAAGAAGTAACATAAAATGCTTCCATGTAATAAGGACTGCTCATTATTTCGGTGTACAACTTTTGTTTAAGAATAGATAAGTCCGACAAACGGTTTTTAACACATTTTCCAGGCAATGTGAAACCTTTCTTTCCAATGCTTGACTTCATTGCACCATAATAAACAATTACTTTGCGAGGTAACAGGTTGATATCCATTATTAACCGTTACACAGACCTCGTGATTCCAAAATCAATGGCTGCCCTGCTTAACCTCCTCTCCATTGAGCTATAGATTTACCGCGGCTTACTTGTCAAGATTAGGAAGAGGTTGCCAATGTTTGATATACATCACTCATTTCAATTAAATGGTTAAAAAGGGTTTCGATAATCGAAAGTTTCGAAACTACAGTTTTAGATCCAAATTTATGTACACGTTTTCTTTTTTTGACAACATGGACCCGAAGTTGTCGTCGTTATTCTTGTCAAGAAAAGAAATCTGTGTAGTTCAGAAAACAATTCCACCCCCCGTCAGTGTTGACAAAATGGAGCTTGACAACATCATATTGAAACGTGGGGGAAGCCTAACTTTCAATCCAGGTAAATATTAGTTAAGGTTTGCTGAGCTGAAATATAAGCTAAATATTTGTTTATGTTTACAGGGAAAGATACGTTCTGTGTCGTGACAGACATTGTTAGTCTGTACACTAAAAGTTATTGCACAAGAATGCAACTTATCCTGGCTTCCTGGATTCACAAGTGTGTCGCTGCTCAAAGTTGCCTGCCGTTTCAAGAAGAAGACTTCTTTTTTATTCTGGATTTTAAGTTTCTACCATCAACCAAGAAAAGTTCTCCCCGATATCCATTTGCTAGAGGTATTTTTTTTTTTTTTTTTATAACTGGGCGCAACTCTTGACAGAGTACTGCCCGAATGTATTTGACACTAGACAAACAGGGATAGGGTTACAACTGTACACATAGACAATAGAGCGACAGCTCTGGAATAAAAGACACGAATAGATACAGGGGAAACCAGGCCTATTTACCACGCACTGGGCGGGCGCCGTTCCAGCGAGCTCCGCCTGGTTTTTTTTGTAGTCTACCCGGCATGGTTGCACCTTCAAGGCCGTCAGCCGACGGGCCGCCGGTACAGCCTCAACCAAGACGGAGAGTGGAGGACGCAGTTGCAGTGGCTAAATCTGGGGCTAGCTGGGGAGTGGAGTATAGACAGAGGAGAAGACGTTGAGCAATGAAGCAGTTACTTACTCCTTCTTGCAAGGAGGCAAGAAGGAGGAGCGAAGACCCAACAGCTAAGGTGAAACAGCTCACGGGTTGCTAGGACGGCCTGAGAAGTCTTAGGGTCCAGAATGCCACGCGAGAGTACACCAAAAGAAACGAACACGAGCCTATGTTAATCAAAAGGAGAAAAGACACCACCCTAACCAGCACGAGGTAGAGAGTGCTAGCTTACTAAGAGGAGCCCCAGCGCAGACGCCTGGTTTGTTGAATAAAAGCGCACATGGCTTCCCACACGCCGCGATTTTCCGGGATCGAGGGGAGGGATGGAGGCCAGCTGACCTCATAGACACTACAGACGGCTTGAAACAGAGTTCGTTCTTGCGAAAACCGAGGGCAGAAGAATAAGAAGTGCTCCGTAGATTCGAGAGGAGCACCGCATCCACAACTGGGGGAGTCCTTGAAGCCAAAGCGACTTTGATGAGAGTTGAGTAGAGAGTGCCCTGTCAGGATTTGTACTACCTGCCTGGAAAGGTGCTGACTCGAGATGAATGCTGCCGTTTGAACCTTGGGGAAGAAAGCCCTAGTGGATGCACCGGCCTGACCACTTGCCCACTCTTGGTTCCAAATTGACGCAACGGATTGGTGGATTTCCAATTTCACGGCCGCTTTCGATGGACACAGAAGCTCTGAGGAAGTACAGTTAGGGACACCAAGTAGAGCAATTGAGTTGGCCAAATAGATCCAGTGGTTACTTGAAGAAGAAAGGCATGAGAACAATACAGTTTTTTCTGCGATTTGCAACAGCGAGTCACGATTTAGCTGCTGTAGGCTGGATAGCTTAGTCGATGGCAGCAGGAATGAGAAGCTGGAGGGAGACGGTGAGAAGAGTTCAACACGGGAGTACTCTTGACCTAGCTGGGACGCAATTCGAAAAGCTTTTTGGATGCAAAACTGGATTGCTGTAGGCTCATCCACATAGGGATCCAGGGACCCATTAACAATCTCTCTTACGCCACAGTAGTCCATTACCATGACGCAGAAATGCATAGAGTTCTCTATTCGCCGATGCCCAGTGAGTAAACGCAGCTGCTGAGGCGCAGATGGAAGCATAGGCATAGACGCACCGCCGTCATCGAGGATAGTATCCAAGAATCTCGCCCAGGGCGGGCATTTAGACGCTGAAAAGTGGTTAAAGGTGTCGACTTTGCGTTGGGACTTGATGTGGGGAAGGAATTTGGAGAGCCATTTAAGCGAGGCCGCCGAGAACTCGCCTGGAAAGGTTCGATATCTCATCGCAGTAAGTTCTACCACTCTTAGGTCGATCGGGAGAGTTGTGTTCAAGAGAAGGAGAGCTTCAGTAGACACAGTTTTAAATGCACCAATGGCGGACACGAGAAAAATGCGCTGACAGGATCTTGCTTTCTTGCGACCGGCTTTGGTGTTCAGCAGTGGGGCCCAGAGAGAGCAGCCATAGAGCAAGATAGGCTCAATGACAGATAGGTAGAGGAATTGAATACGTTTTCTGTCTAGGCCCCAGGAGGCCCGTAAACAGTTCATTACACCATAAAATGCTTTCCTTGCTGCCGCGGCTTTAGTGTTAAAGTGAGAAGTCCATTTGAGCTGACAATCGATTGTGAGCCCAAGAAAAACGAATCCATTTGCAAGAAATCCATTTGCTAGAGGTATTGTGTTTGCTGATTCATCATCATCAGATGAGAGCGAATAAATAAGAATCCCATTTCTATTTCACTTTTTCTTTATTTTATTAATAGTAGAGCATATTAGCACATTTTTGACAGAAAGCGATAATAATTTGGAATGACATAAAAGATGTTTTTATACATACACACATTTCAGATAACAAGTTCTCCCACATACTCAGTTTTAACAGTACAGGACGGTGATCAGAAGAGGAACATATTACTTTTACGTCATCGTTAAGTCCAAAATAATCACCCTCACCATCCGTTCTGATATTCAAGCTAACAAGCTTTTGATGATTGGAGGCGAATGTCCAGGGAACGTTATGGAAATATGAATTACGTCTCATGATTTTTTTAAAGGGGCATTTTTAGACTCGTATCTAAAACACCAGTAATATCGTGGGGGTCCCAATTGTCTGATTTGATTAGGAATATGAATCATGGAGTGTAATTTTGGCGTTATCGCTGAACCAGTCCTTTTAGGGTACAGGGTAACATGATTCCTATTATGTCGCTCAATATTGCAGTCGAGAAGTAACAGATCATTTTCATTGAAGGAATAGCATTGCAAAGACGCGATAATTTCTAATAAAAGTAGAAATTGAACAAAGAATGAATTTTTATCGCTGTTAACGTAGTCGCCTAATACAATTCCTGAACAAACGGATAGTGAGGACAATTCAGAAGAAGGGAATGAAAGTTTGCTTAATTCAAGAATTTCATTTTTTCGTATTGCGGGAGGTACTGTAAACTCTTTAACTCTCTATAAACTCTCTCTGTAAAATCAGTTTTTTGTGCATATCACGATCAACATTGGAGTTGCTTTTGAGGAAGTGTTAAATTTACTTGCAAGCTTGAAATGTCTTTTACAAACGCGTGTACGATGGCTGTTGAATTTGAATTAGACAATGAGATAGGCTTTGAAATTGCAAATATTTTTATGACAAGCTGTGGCAAATGGCTTATGCATAGCTTTCTTGACAGCTCTTCTCAATCTTCGGCTGGTGAACTTGAGCTTGTCGGATTTATGAATGTTCTTAGTGAATCCATGGACTGATTCTCAAATTGCTAATACTCCATCTCCTCATTTTCGATCTTAATCCAATGGGTTACTTCATTTGAGAGTTCGCCAGAGAGCTCATCAATGTTTGAATGATCGTCAGAATAAGGTTCAGTGTTGGAATCTGAGTGTAAAAAAATAAATAGAAATTCTTTAGAGTTATAAATTTAAAGAACAACTTATTTGTTCTGATTGACATCCACAAATCGGAGTAGTGTATTTGGAATTAGAAGGCTTCTAAGTCAATTAAACTACACAGAAGTGCCGTATAGTTAAATACACATTTCCTAAAGAAAATACTACTTCTAAGTTGTGATTATTGGGCAAATTAATTTGACATATTCGCCATTAAATTTCAGGAAAATTACAATCTTTTAAAAGGTTACATGGTAGGGGAGAGCGGGGTGAACCAGGACAAAAACTTTGTTTTGTCTGTAATTTGGTGTGTAAAAGTGTAATGGTTAAATAAATTATATTAGTGTAAAGAGCGTTGTTTATATAACATTAGGGAATTTTTTCATCGCTATACGTTATATACTTTACGAGTTATTTAATTTAGAAAAATATGGGTAAAATTGTTGTTGATGAAAAATGTGGGGGTTAAACTGGACAGAGTGTGTCCCAAACTGGACACGGCTAGTTGCACAAAAAGTTTCTATTAATTAATGTTTAAAAAAATTTCCCTTAATACTTTATCAATAGAACTTCTATTTTAGCGTAGATTAAATTTGAAAAAGTACATTAACATTAAGAAAATTAACGAATGAAGTTGGGGGGGAAGGACTGGAAAATTTCGATACCAGATGGAGAAGTGGGAGGGGCATCTTAGATATTGCGTGATCGATTCTTGATCGATTGTTAGTGAAACTTAAAATTGTTAGTGAAATATTAATTATTGTTCGTAGTAATAAAAATAATTGTTATTGAAAATACTTTTCGAAGCAGACAACACTTTTGGACCATGATTCAAACGTTATGGCTCCGCCAATAAAAAATTTATTTCGTCCGATTGTACCCCCAAAACCGTGTCCAGTGTCACCCCCAATGAGGGTCTATTTTTAATTCATTAATAACTCTTAAACCGTAATCCTTAAAATTTTTTTAATAGCTGCCCTGTATAAGTAAAGGAATTAACTAGCTTCCTTAATTATTATATTAATTTTTGGCGAACCATAGCGTGGCCAATACCAAAAAATGTGGTGTAAATGAAAATGAAAAGACAGCGCTCTTTTTTTATTTCCACTATAACTCGTGAATATTTAGGAATTTCACGATGATTTATTTGTCACATATAGAAATTGACATTGACAACCTCCCTTTTTTTTTCTCCCCAGTTCATCATCACCAAGACCCGTAACTGCTACTGTCCTGTTTGGTACGTGCCCTGTATCACCCCGCTCTCCCCTACTTTTTTTTATTCTTAACACTAATAGTGTGGAGCTGACATTTATAACATTTAGTAGAAATTGATGAACATGACATGCCAGCTTATTTTAAATTCTTTGTATAATAATGCTATTCAGTGTCCACCCAGAACATAGCAGCAAGCAAATTTACACAGCTGACGTAAAATTTTGGAAGTAAAGGGCGTTTGGCTTTATTACTACAGGAATAATCTGTCCTTACCTTCAACTAGACCTCTGCAAAGGAAGCTTTATATATTACAAAGCCCTAATAAATTATATTTGAATAAAAAATTACCGATAAAGGTCCAAGAACTCTGGTGATATATTCCAGTGATATTTTCGGCGTGTAAAGTTCTAGTGTCGAGATCGAAAAGTTCTAGTGTCGAAATCAAAACGTTCTAGTGCCGGGATAGAAAATTTGAAGTGTCGTTATCGAAAAGTTCTAGTGTTGACACGTAAAGTTCTAGTGTCGGCATGTAAAGTTCTAGTGTCGGCATCGATAAGTTCTATTTCGAGAACGGCACGGTGTCGGAGCAAAAAGGTCTAGTGTCGCCATGTAAAGTTCTACAGTCGGAAAAAAAGGTCTAGTGTTGGAACTTTTCTTCCAACTTCGAGTTTTTCCCTATTGGTTGGCTAAAATTTAGTGCCTCTCCTTCACCGCCGTTCTAGTGTCGGTGCTTAAAGTTCTAGTGTCCTTAAATAGGGAATAATTTTTATTTTGCTAATTAGGAATCCAGATTTCCATGTTTTACATTTGTTAGAGGATCACAAGTTAACTAAAGTTGACCTTCAAGGTATTACAAAGATGACTAATATTTTGGTCAATCAGTCTATTGCTTCAACCTTCAGTGACCATGTTAAGTCAATGAGTGATGATGGATTAGAAAAAATTTCTACTCTGAAGAGAATTATGAAAATTCACCTGAAATTATGGAACATCACCTTAAACAGCACGCAATGTAACGTTTACCATTTACTGGCTTAACAACGTCGAATCTAGATTTGAAAGTCATATCGTCTGCAGTTCTGCATTTTTGTGGTTGTCAGTTATGACAGTCTGCTAGTGCTAAATACAAAAAATGTTTGATGACATTGAAGATTTAGAGCGTTATTTCAGGTTTTTAGATACTCTTGATAATATAATAGTTTACCTTCAGTTCATCGGACACAGGCATTTTAAGTTCTTAACAGTTAGACGAAACAACATGGAAAAGAAAACAAAGAATATTTTTGTACTTTTTTTTAACTGGCTATTTTGTTTCCCGAATTACCCACGCAAGTGAACGAAGATGAATCCGTCTTTGTCCTTCTTGGATCTCAATTTAATCAATTCATTGTTGAACAATAGTTGAGGTTGGTGAAATGCATTCCACAAATTAAATAAGATGTCACATGCTGGACAAAAAGTTTTCACACACTAAAGGCAACGGATATAACAGGATGTCAGGGAAGTTTTGCAATTCCAACACAGCTATGGAAGTGTAACATAGCTCCCAATAGAAACATCTACAACTTTTTCCCTATGCTCGTCCCAGTCTTCAGCAATTTGGCCCATTCGCTTAGCACGTTTCTTCATTTTATTCATTGTCTTGCATACTGTCAGTATTTTGAAATTCACAGTCCGATATCTCAAAATCACTTTGAAGCTTATTTAAATATAGCTCAAGAGGAACAGCTGACTCTACTTAAATACAAGGTCTTAGATTTAGCTTAAATTATTTGATTGACTGGTCTTTACTATTTTGTACCAATATGATTATTTGCAGTTGCTTCAAAATTAACAACGTCTTCCTCTGCTGGATTACAACCACGGATAAATGTTTCAATGTCTTCAGCGGAAGCTTCACTATTGTCAATATCTTCTACATCTGAATAAAAAAATTATAAACAATATTAAATGACTCAAACATCGTGAAATTAGGCGTAGCCTACTTACTACCAGCGTTATTTGACGTAAAGGGATGTTTGCTTTTCGGTTTTTTGAGCTAATTTTGTCAGATGGACGTTCGCTTGTAGTTTTAGGTAAAACACTTACCGTTTTTTTGTATTTCTGAACTCTGTATTTCTTTTGTTTCTTCATACATAACTCATGTTTTAAGGTTTTCAGGAAATTTCGCTATTCTGACATTTTTGTTTGTTTAGTTTTTACGTGAAATCTGAATTTGACGCAAAATATTCTGCAAATTAAAGAAAAATCAGCAAACGGAGATGAATCCATTGAGTATATCTTCGTGAAGTTATAAATTTATACAACCCGCGAACGGAAAAGAATCGGAATCAGCTGTACGCGGAGTTATTGGAAACAATTCCGTCCCTCCACGACTTGGTAGATCCGTTTTCGACCTACAACCTAAACAGATCTGTTTCCCTGCATAGATGAAGACTGTGTGTTGGCTGGTTATTCCCTCTTATTGATGCTTCGAAATCAGACCAATGCTAGGACAACTTTCCATATTCAATTCCTTCAGATTTCGCCAAAATCTAATTCCATAAACACTTTTCTTCGAAGTGATAACGTACTCCTCCGTATTGTCTGGTAGAGTTTTGGAAATTTTCACATAATAATTTGCGAACACAAGCGTTACTCAGCTCGTTGACGCATTGTTGAAATGGATCTCGAATGAATATTTTACCAAGAGAATCAACATGCGACTGTATGATTGCTTCACTTTTACACAATGTTTCAAAAAGCACGACCGGAACAAAGACAAGTTTGCTGGAGCAGGTAAAGTGTTCAGCATGAAGACCTTAGGTAATTCTAGTTAATTACACCTACCTGCTTTTCTACAATCAAAGAACCTCGACACACCGACCGAGCTTTCACCATTCAGCCAAATACATCATACAAAGCGACATCATTAGTACGATTAATTGTGTATAGCTCTGAAATGTTGTCTACATACGCATTATTCAACTGTTTCAAAAGTGTATTTTCAATGCACTTCTCTAAGTCGGAAGCAGCGATGTCCCAACTCTTCACCTTGCGCCGAAGACTTAGCCATGGCCACCAGAATTCGAATATCTTTAGATGCATATATATTCTATCCTTTCATGACAGCGTTAAGTCTTGCATGAAGTGAAACGTAGCGCATAGTATGTTGACAAAACATTACTGAAGGCTTACCGTCTACACTTTTAAAATAGCTAATGGTTTTCGGTAGATAGTTATGTAAAGGAGTACACGACGTTGTCACATGGTCTCCGAAATCGAAACTTTTATTTTAAGGTGGTGTTTTTACTTACAATGCATGTATACTTAGCGAGTATAAAACAGCAAATAGAAATGAAAATCATGGGCACAGTAAGTCCCAACTGAAATAACGGCTTCGTCATTTGCCACACAAAAAGGTAAAGGGTGTTCCATTGATCCAACGAGTATCAAGAAGGGTTGGTTTTCGTACATGTGATGGGGGTGGCCCGGTCCAAATGTGACGGTTTTTTTTAACTGATCAAAATTTTCGTTTGGATTTTCTTAACGGGTTATGACCCGGGTCGGCGATCAATAAATGACCCGTCCCGCTTTACCCGCGGGTCAGAAAAAACAACCCGGGTCGGGTCATGTCCCGCGCAGTTATCGGGTCAAATGTACTTTTCTTTGTATTTTTATCTTTAGCGAAAGGCTGTGAACTGTTCTTGGTGGACTATGTAGTCTATGAAACTTTCATTCGAACTAGCATTATCTGTAGTTATAGATAACATTTAGAGCTGAAGGTAGAATATCATTAGAAACATTCGCAATACTATAGATCTTAATCAAAGCAACAAATATTCACTTTTCTTGGAGTTCAAACAACTTGATCGTATAAAAAAAGGAGGTGTTAGCAATGTTAATGCCAGAATGCTCGTCTAGCATTTGTTTGAACCCTTTTGTGTCTTCAATCGATTCAAATTTGTCTTTGAGCATAGAAGCCGTGATTGCTATGAATGCCAACTTGTTTGGCGAGGTCCAGAGATCCGTTGCTAGAGCTACTTTGCCTCCTTTTGACTTGTAATAATTTTGTCTCTTGATGTCAAGAAAGTTGACATTATCTCCTCTTTCACCGTAGTCCTGCCCATTGGCTCGTATATTGGCTTCAAACCAGATATAAATTTTTGAAATGCAGGTTCAATAAAAGAAATGATAATTTAAACAATTGATAGACAGAAAGAATAGATAATAGATTCTGTGCGAGCTGAATTCGATTGATGAGTACTACTAGTAGAAAGAAGTGCAAGTGCATGATCATCCGTTTCATCATCAGATTCTACCATTATAACGTTCATATTTGAGAAACTATTTTTTGCCAGCAGGACGCCTGACTGACAGGATTTCGGCACATTTGGACGTTTGGACGATTTATTGTCATTTTGAATCGTTTTAGGCTTATAGGGCTCTTCGGGGTTGTGTTTTCTTTCCAAAAAACTTGGCAACGCAGCAGCCAATGTCACAGCGCAAAAGCGTCTCCGTTTGACTTCCAAGACTTTCTGCAGTTAAACAACAATGGTTAATCGTCGAGTTTGTTGTGTTGATAAGTGTAAAAATACAAATAGTGGATGTGTAAAACTATTTGCGTTACCTAAAGATAGTTTACGACGCCAACAATGGTTAGGTAAATTGAAATTAAGGAAGTTTAGGTGTAACACCAAAATAGAAAACGTTCGTGTGTGTTCAATTCATTTTGTAACAGGTAAGGTAACGTAAGATACTGTTTGAATTCTTAAGATAATCTTAAATATTAATTATTTGTGAGCTGATCGCGGCTTTACAGTTCATGAAGCTGTTTCGCTACAAAATGCAGAACTTAAAATACCATCATTCCTTGGCAAGAGGAATCAGTTAACCAACTTAGAAGTTGAAATGTCAAGAGATTTGGCTCGTGTGCGTATTCATGTTGAAAGGATAATTGGTGCCATCAAACAAAGGTACTCCATTCTTCATTGTACTTTGAACCATCAATGCACTGATCTAAGTGGAACTGATGAAGAACGTATTTCTATTATTGATCAAATGGTAAATGTAGCTTGTGCTCTTTACAATGCTTGTCCCTCTGTAGTCCCTATTATTTAACAATGTCATGTGACAATGTGATGGAAGTTTCGAAGTAGAAATTTGTGGATGTGAAGTTGTGAGTTTGCTAATACAATTAACAACAGCATTTATTTAGTTCTTCTGTTTTAAATAGTAGTACACTTCTGAATCACAGAGTACAAACTGTATGTTTTATTATTACATGGTAACATTGGTTATGTTTGCTAGAGGAAGTCTTTTACCGTTGTGTGTATCATTTGAAGATTTTTTCCTTTTTTTGGACATAATTATAATCAGCTGCTCTAACTTCACCAAGTTTCTCAGGCATGCCGTCAAAAAAACATGTTGGAACCCAATCTATGTGATTGGATGGATAATAAGGTAACGCTGGTTTTCCTTTACACAAATAATTAATATTTAAGATTATCTTAAGAATTCAAACAGTATCTTACGTTACCTTACCTGTTACAAGATGAATAGAACACACACGAACGTTTTCTATTTTGGTGTTACACCTAAACTTCCTTAATTTCAATTTACCTAACCATTGTTGGCGTCGTAAACTATCTTTAGGTAACGCAAATAGTTTTACACATCCACTATTTGTATTTTTACACTTATCAACACAACAAACTCGACGATTAACCATTGTTGTTTAACTGTAGAAAGTCTTGGAAGTCAAACGGAGACGCTTTTGCGCTGTGACATTGGCTGCTGCGTTGCCAAGTTTTTTGGAAAGAAAACACAACCCCGAAGAGCCCTATACATTATTGCTAGCAAATCGTAGCAGCTACTACAGTCGTACTCGTATAGTATGTACCTACACACCATACGTGGTCTATTGTACCGTGTAAGATCCTAGTTCCAAGATTTTTACGGATTTGTTCGCAACTTTTTAAAACAGAACCAGGCTCTTCTGCTTCGTTGACCCCAAACCTAGTGTAGGAATCAAAAGCTTCTTTGTCTTACTACTAGATGGTGCTACATCTCGGGTTAGCCCGAGAACCCCTTGAACCGTTCTGAAACACAAAAATTCCTTAAAGGGTTGGTTTTTTCGGTTTTTTTCCTTGACCAGGATTGTGACCCAGATTTTCATGACCCGAGCCACAGCCCTAGATCAGTGTGGTGGAACCAAAGCAGTTGTTGCGCTTTAGTACTGTACCACTTGGTGGTATCCGTGACGCACGAGGGCATTATTGACTGAAAGTATACTGGATCATATGGGGCTAACTGTTAAGTATGCTTGGAATCAATAACACCATCGTGCGTCATGAATGCCAACCTATCGACGTGATAACAAAGCGCAACAGCCGCTTCGGTCCCACCGCTATTAAAACTATTTCGGACGTGGAGCAATGAGTTGAGTTGAGCGGTAAAAAGTGAGCGGCGCTTTACTCATTCAGGCCTCGAGTTGATCAACACAATTATTTTTTGCCACCACACCACCCCTAATAGCCCAATTTCTTTTATATATTAAGGATAATGCACAAGGTGGTGCCTTTTTTGAATACATTGCCTAGAGTTCCAGCATTTCTTAAATGGAAAAAATTACTGGCCAATTAGCAATTCTAAATCAAGTACTTCAAAATCTGATATTTCTTTCTCTAACACTAAACGGCCAATTTGCAGTAACAAATGAAAACAATTTGAACACGAACCATCTTTTTACATTTTCGCACCCATTTACATCTAAAAGCTATTTTTGACTAGCACACCCACGAATCTTTTCCTTTTTTAAATAAGCAATAGTTATTTTAGATGGCTTATCTATTACTTCCTATATGGTCGTAATCAAAATTCAAAAACATATGTTTCAGCTGTTTCGAATTGAAATATTTATGGTCAATGCAATTAAATTAATTAATTTAACCAAAGTAAGTACTTACTAAGATGTCGTATGTAATATCTGTTACAAGCCCATTAATTACATGGAAATACAACTGGGAACAGGGAACTGAAATTGGGTTGATGCCGTAAAACCTTGAATAATATTCTTGCAATGCTGCCCATTTTTCAACACGGTCTTTCTCTGACCTTGCAACGTACGCACGATCAAAGAATTTTGCGTGATAATCCTCAGGGTTGCGTAAACAAGATCAACGTTTCCTAAGCCCTATAGATAATTCAGCTCTCCCAACTTGATTGATTGCTGGGCTAATTGGCTGCAATTATTGCAGTTGAAGTCCCAGAAACAGTTTCTGTGCATTCTTAATAGTAAATGAACGACTAGATTCTAGCGCTTTTATGTCTTCTACAGTTGGGTTCAAGAACGTATTGCTATCGTAAGAGGCTACTTGAAAGGGATAAAGCGTAGCCAGTAAATTGATTGACATATAGGAATACCGATATTTAGGATTAGGGTTACCAAAGGAGAAGCAAACAAATAGGTCCTTATGGGTGTACCTTCCAATGAGATTACATAACTCGACTTCGTCTATGTAGAGATGATCTGGAATGCGTTGGAGTTCTCTGAAATCGTGCACAGCAGCGGCTCCCTACTTATTGTTTCCTACTTAAAAGGTGCCAGGATCTCTTACATGGCTGTTTATACTAAAATTTCTCCCATATTTAAACGCAATTTCCTACTTTAGAAAACCTGTTTCATGTAAGATTGTTAGAAGTAGTTAAGTACGCTCAGTTAATGGTCTAGCCCACTTAAAATTAATTTGCATACTTATTTTCTAATGGGTACAACCTCCTTGAATAGTATCTATACTTGTCAGTTCTATAAACTTACACAAAAGCCCTATTTGCCTAACGCACGCACTTACATTTCAACAGAAAACATCCTACTTCAAATAAAGGAAAATTAATTAACCTGACATTCCTTCGTCTATTAACAATAACGAAACCAGCACACGACATAAACGGTGAAATAACTGTTGTGACCTGGTTACTATATGGGTTAGACGAAGAGTCATGAGCTAAGTATTAGCGACAGCAGAAATCCTGAGTACCACCATCGGGATCACTAGGTTACAAAAATGGCAGAGGAAATAGGCTAATCTATTTCTTTAAATGTTTAACACAGATTAAGAAAACAAATCAAAGTAAGAAACAAATGTTTCTCAATTTACCAACCATAAATTATAGTGTACTTACTGTGTCTTTGCTTGTGTTTTATGTGTTGATGGATGGATGGCCATTTAAAGAGGCCCAATGGGGATCGTCGAGGGAGCTATGAGATCGCCGTGAGAGGTGCTAGATCATCGACGGAGCTACAGAATCGCCGAGAGAGCTGCAAGATCGCCGAGGGAGCTACAAGATCGCCGATGGAGCCACAAGATCGACGCGGTAGCTACGAGATCGTCAAACCGAGATCCTCGCCCCTACAAATGCAGAAGAAATGAAGATGGTACGGTTAGTAATGTCGAATCGGCTTTTTTTACTTGAATGTGTTGTGATTTGCGTTACAAAAGTATTCCCGATTCCCTTTCCCTATAACTATTATAGCTTATATTAACCCGTACAAAATTTTTAGCTTGCATTTTTAAGTACCTGCTATTGAATAGCTAACGCGTGGCCAAGCTTCAGAAAAAAACCTCGTTAGATCTAGAAGTTAGCTTGACTTTTAGACATTAAAATTATCACTCAAAAGCTAGCTATTCTGCAATAGGATATTACCAAGCTACAGTGTACGCTTGATAATTTGAAAGAAAGTAACTATTTTTAAGCAAAAACTACCTAAATTAAATTTGTGTTTAAAAGTCCAGGAATAATTAAGCAATAAATGTCTAATACGGTCTAAGCTCAATATAAACAGCTACGGAACAGATAGTATAACGAAAGCTAACGATTGCTGATATAGGACCAGCTAAATATTGCTGCTTATGTTCATCCTTCATTATTGTTTTGAAAAAAACAGATGATGATAATATGTTTTAAATGCACTCAACTATACATATTATATTACTGTTTTACTTACATTGGCGAATACATATCTTCGTATATATTCCATTCGTTAGTTTTTCACGTTACATGAAACAGTGAAATTGGTGAGCATAGAAGTTTAATTATAAATAATTCATTTACATTTTTTGTTTTCTCTAATTTTTTAAATTCTGATATCTAAGAAAAACTGTCAAGATAGAATGGTTTCAAAGGGAAAAACATACCAATGGTATGACACAGCTATCTCGATACCTATAGAGAAAATTGGATCTTCAAGAGGCTCACGCAGAAGTAGAACACCTCATTAAAACGCAATAAAACAAATATTTACTTGCTTTTTTACATCTATTCATCAAGCATATTTGACTATAAATCAAGCAATTTCTAATCTCATTCCATTAACATCTCAAAATTTTGAGTGGAAAGTACTAACATACAATTGTGGTTTGATAATTTTTGTGTAATTTGGCAATCAAGCCTTATTATTTTTGACGCCTTAGTTTTGGCCCTGGATTCGCGTTTTCTTCTGCTATAAATCATCAGTGATCCCGGCAGTGTGGGAGAAAGGCTGTTTGTGATTTAAAGCACATTTTGTTACCGTTATGCAAAATAGAAAAGCCGACATTATTTATTCCGCTAAGCTTTACTGGAAGTTAAGTTTTGGTATTGGGACCCTGGAGTCCATTGTTCTTCCAAAAGAATACTGCGAACTTTCATTTTTAAATCACCTGAATCAGTTAAAGGGGGTTTCGGGATACGCCGAGAACGAAAACGAACAAGTGGACTATGACGAATTCCTATAAAACTGTATCCTTGTAAAACAAACATCTCTCAATACAAGAGTTCGCACTGTTCTTCTAATTTGGCCTTGTTTTTAGAAAATCAACATTACACGAACAATATTTACAATATACGTAGTATATTTACACTACAGATTACACACAAATCTCCACAGTAAATTTAAAAGTAGGAAAAACAATATTTTTTCAATACGTGCAATATTTAACACGATAACAATACATAAAATAATATCGATAGCAAACTCAAAAAGTAAAAAAATTATTTACAGAAAGCCGTTGAGATCACGTGGTTCTTTGACTCCTCCCTGTCATGAGAGAAAACCATAATAACAAGTTTGCCCACCTGGGTCATGTAGTGATGTATGAATCTTATGGCGCTTTCTTGTCCGATAGAAATTGAATTCGAAACTTTCAATTCTCGTGGGATTTCAGTGTTTATGAACATTTTCATATCAAATTTATGGATTTCAATAGATTTCAATATGTTAGTTGTAGCAATGGTAACAAACTTTCTTCAAAGCGAATTGTTTTTGAAATAAAAATTTTTGAATCTTCTGATTTATTTTTAGCGCTTATCATGAATAATCTGTTAAGACTTATCACTATGTTAAATGCAAATACATATTCAGATGTCGCCTTTCGTGACGCAGCATGCTTTTATCTTAAGTTTCAATACGTAAGTACCGTTAAGCTCCTTTAAATAAATAAAAACACTTTCCGCTTTTAGCGTATGTCTTTTTTCCTTCATCTCTGGTGAATACAGCTATTGAAATGCGCGTTTCAACATTCAAAGCAAAAATACTAACCCGTACACAATGATGTGTTTTGTTATAGTTCTACGCACTGTAAATTCATAGGCCAATATACGTTCTAATGCGGCATTTCACATATTTAAGGACGGCTACCTCCTGGTTCGATATAGCTTTCACTGAGCGCGCGAGAATTGAAAAAAAAGCCACATTATCAGTAATTCTCGAAGTTTGTTTTACCGTGGCATCCTTTTAATAAGACGAATAAAAATAATACAAAGAAGTGTTTTTGAAATTCATTTCGTTTTTCTTTATTTATTCTTGATGATGACATAAATATTGAGTAGTAGGAATCGGCGATATTAATGGCATAACGATATTTCAAGCTGGATTAGTAGGATGCTTAAGGATGGGAATTTTTTTCTGTTAAGTGAAGTTTTCTGTTTTAAGTTAAGTGAAATTAAACACAATCACATTTTTTAAAATTTGGTAAGTTTCGCATCTTGCGTGTCATTCACAGGTCGACATAGCACCTTGTTAAGTTTGCTGGATCTTCAGGAAGATTGATGACCCTGGCGTCTTTTGGAAAGGAAGTCGCTATGACGTACTAAAAGGCAATACAAGAGAAATTGTTATACTTGCCAATCACTTTTAAATAAACTGATGATTTTCCTTAGCGCTTGGTTTGGCGAACGGGCACCAGAAATACATTTTATCTCGCCACGAAAAAACTTTGTTAATTTCCTGGCTTCTTCTTTTTTTAGCATAGTTAATTGGAGGTATTGCTCTGCCGGAAGATGAGGCCATTTCACTTGGTAAAGGAAGTTGATGAGAGAGTTCGGCATTGTTTGCGGTTGCTTCCGCAATGATACTCTCACCGCCCAAAAATCTCAAGTTATTATCCGGTGAAATAATGTTGCTGGGCAGGGTTTCACTTTCTTGCACTGAAAAAGAGACGGGCGACAAGTTTGTCACAGTGGTATTAGCTGCTTCCAGCTGCTTCCTTTTAAGTTCCTCTCTTTTTGACCAGCTTGTTTCCAATCTATCAGATTTTGCTTGAATTCACTCGGGTGTTTTTTCACGAGTTGCTAGAATAGATATGTGCTAGAATTAGTTAACCATGAACAAGAAAAATTTTAATCATTTTACCCTGTTTTTCATTATAGATATGAGTCCACAATTTCTTGGCAGCTTCAACTTCTGGAGTTTCAACGAGCTCCAGTATCGGACCCAAGTTTTTCGGCAGTACCCTTAGATTCGTCTAATTAAGACGAATCTTTCTATGCTAATTAGAAGTTTCTAACTAAAAGTTAGGGATATTAGGGTACTGCCAGTTTTTCTTTCCTTCCTTTGTTCTTTTGAGAATGGGTGCTGGAACATTTTCTGGAAATATCAATCAGGAGACCACTTAACTTGATTTTCTTGAACAATAAAGGCCACAATGTGGCAATTGTCCTCGTGGAATAATTGATTGATCTAAATGAAATAAAGAAAGTGATTATTGTTTAGTGGTCGACCAAAATCAATCAAAAAAAAATTAAGCTTTTCTGTATCCTCACTAAATATTTAAGTGACGCTACCCTTGATTCCATTGTCTTCCTATTATGGGGAGGTTTATTTGGGCCAGGAATGTAACGCACAGATTTCTTTTTCTTTCCCTTTGTTTGGAACAATGATTGAAACGTTTGTTGTAGAGGATAAGTTATAATTGTAAAGAAAACATAAAACAAATTTCTCAGCCAATGAATTTTTTTTTTGGATTTTTACCAATTACTACACTAGTTAGGTGGTTATCGAACCAGCCGTCTTCTTCTAATTCTTCGTCACTGAATAAACTATTGCTCGCCATAGCAAGAAAACAGTTACATTAAGTTTCTGTAGAAAAAAACACGTGAAAACAGCACTCAAACAAATTTCAATGGTACCAAATGTAGCAGCGGCCATTATGTATTCATGGTAAAAAAGAAGCCTCTTCTGCTATCTGTTACATCCGATAGCTGATACGCTCATAGCTGATAGATGTTTTTAACAAAGGACCTGGTGTTGTGGCCAGACCACAATACCTATAAAAGGGCAAAACAAAAAAATGGTGAAAATTTTGCTGGATATAAATAAAATCGCTGGATATCCGTTTCGGTTCGGAAGCGGTGACCGGTGATACTCATACTCGGCGGACGCAAAAACGAAGTACTGGGTGATTTGTGTTGTAGGTGAAAATTGCAGGTGAAAATGTTTGCATTATGGAACGTGATAGAAAAGTTATTGTTTCATACAACTTGCTGTGGATGCTGTGCGAGTTGATCAAGTGGAAGTTTTTATATTCGATGAAGATTTCGGTGACGAGTTTCTAATGACAGAAACCTATGTAATTCCAGACAGGGCAAAAAGTGTAATGGGACGCAGCCAGTGTTTGACAATAAGTTGCTAAAAACTAATCACTTGCCATTATAACTATAGACCTATTCAAACTCTTTTTTACATTTCAGTCCAATCTCAATATACTGAATTGCAAGTAGGTACGGAACAAAGTTTGGTATTAGATCACCACACAGAACATCAGAAAATGATTGCGAAAGAGTCACTCTTACACCAACATGTGCTACAACATGAAGATCTATTACAAACCAGCTCACGTAATCTTTTAGAAAGTAAATAGTTTTATTTTCTATTGCCAGTAATTTCATACTGAATTTTCATTATCTATAGGTCAGAATATGTATTGCCCCACTATGCATTTGCAGGAAGTGCATTCACAACCACTTTACGATGACAGTCAGATCACTATATCTTTGTTTCTCTTTTATGTTTGTTCCGGTTTAGCGAGCACTGTAACGTGACAACGTGAATTATTAATAAAAAGCAGCAAGTTATACGTTCATGATATTTTAGTGGGTTGAACATTTTTTAGTAGGCTGCAAATTGGTTAGTAGCTACTGCAATGAATGCCGTATATTAAGTGGTCAAAACTGTTTAAGTAGGGGGTGGGGGTGGGTAGTGTAAGCAGAAAAGAATTTTTAGTGGTTCAGTTTATTCTAATTAAGCTGAACACCGGATAGGGGTGTCTAATTGAATTAGTAAAGCGAGTAAAAAAAGGTAGAAGAATTTAGAAGTAGTTTCAATCAATTTGTTAGTAAGCTAGGCACCGTTTTCTTGATAAAGGCACATACAATTAATTGGTGAAAGGACACCATACATGGCTACTTTACTTGGCAACTTTTTTGAATCCACAGAAGCATTCGATAGCTCTGTCTCTCTTGATATAATATGTGATTTGTCCACTCTCAGGCGTTTTGGTTTCTGTGTACTATGAAACATTGGCTGAAACATGCTGTCCTCTTCGCTGTCCACAAATAGTCTGTACTTGTATCTGTATCACATCCTAATGTGGGGCTATCTGAAATGTAGCCGATGACAGAATGATAACAACAGACATTATGAAAGTGATGACAGATGCACATTGAATACTAACAGCATACTGATGTTGTTAATTTTGAGAGTTGTAGGAGTTTTTGTGGAGAAATTTTCGTCATTTTGACTTAATTCAGATAGAGAAATCAGTGGTATGTCAAGAATCTGACTACACTCTTCAGAAACAACAACACATTCTGGTTCAGGACGAAGTATTACAATAATATCTTTTTCTCCGTTCAAAAACACTTTACTTGATGTAACACCAACTATAAGGTCAAATTTTTTGTCGTATGGACTAAGCATGAAATCTTCAACGCGTGTAGCCAGTGAAACGCCCAAGTCTGTTACAGACATATCAAAGATCATTTCTTTGAATAACATGCTGCTAAGCAATAGCAAATCACATGGCTTAGCATTGGGTTCTGGCAATGTTACGAGTTTTACCCTAACGGGTGATTTCAAATCACCGACCTTTACACAGATTTTCCTGCTTAAATTGAACTTGAAACTCCAACGTACTCATCCTCTTAGCGTTGCTTCTCAAAAATGGAGTATTCTAGCTATTTCTAGCATAGTTGCCAAATTGACACTTTAAGTAGGAAAATTGCAAATTTAGTAAATTTCCACCATACTTAATCAATCAGTAGGAAATTTCCTACTTAAATACTTAAATTAAAGTAGGTTACCGCTGCTGTGTGAGGTTTTCTTAAAATTCATGGTTACCTTGTGTTTTGCTTGGAAGACTGTTTATGAAATCATAAATCCCACTGGATATTCAGGTTATATCTGTTTTAGCCGTCCCATATCAATATCTTCAGGGTTGGACGCGGTGCTACAAAAAATTATCCCTATGTGGTAGCTGTAACCGCAAGATTTTGAATTTCTACCGCGGTTGCGGTGGTCATTTACGTTAGCGTGGATAGCTAAGAAAAAATCAACTCACAAATCACAAGCATTTAGGTTGCAATGAGCCTTATTCCCTTGTATTAAAGAAGTGGTTTATGAATCAATGAACTGGTTTACTTTTAATAATAACATGCGTTCAAAGTTTTGTCGGACAAACGACTCCTAAGTGGGGTAAAAATCCTTCCTGCAACGCTGAATAAGCGCTCGACGGAGGCCGACGAAGGAAATGCGGCATTGTACTTTTTAAATATAGCCTTTATGATTGGGTATTTGCTCAGGCCTCTTATCTTTGTAGACTGATCGGCAAGGAACAAATCAACCTCGCTGGACTCTGCCGGTACTGTGGTTGTCAAAATTGATTTGAAGAAATCTTCCTTATCCTTCTTTCTCTGCGCACTGTATTCCGAATTCTCACTTTGAATACCATCGGCCGCTAAAGAAGACTGCTTTCTAGTGAAATGAAAATGAAAGCAATGTCCAATTAACAAACACATCACTATATCAGGGAACTAGTGTAACTGTACAGATACCTAACATCCACGTCCACCTGGTCCTTCTTGAAGGATCCAAACATGTCTATAAGACGTTGGACATTAGCATCACGCTCCCGCGGAAGGCATCCATTTTGTCTTGAAGAGAGAATTACCATGGCGGCGGTGTGCAACCCTTCGTCGGCAAAACTTTCAGAAATCTTCGCTTTACTGAATCGATTATTGTGTTTAGGAGAAGTTTGCAGTGCTTGATGGCTTCTTTCTACTTCAAGTTTTCTGCCTTGTTGAGAAGGATGGTAAGCGTAGGAATAAGTAAACAAGTGATATAGATGTTGACGTCTGCTTAAAAGAAACGTCTAAATAAAAAACGTCTAATGCTTTTGATATTGGCTCCATCACTTTAACGTATTCACGAACGAATTCCTCTTCAGCTTGGCGAAAATACGCAATCCCGAATTGTAAACTGCTTTAAGTTCGGTGATGAAGTAAGTCCTTTAACCTTCCTTAAGTCCTTTTCTTTGTGACGAAGTACTTGAATCGTTGCATGGCACTGAAGTACGAATTCCACCGAGTTTTATTATGAATGACGAAGAGCATCTCAAGGCTTTCTATGATCGTGTCAGAAGTCTTAGAGCTTCGATTTTGCTTGGCCCAGATAGCACTCACTTTCTTATCGGTTCCCTCCATTAGGTTCTTGAGAAGTGGTTCTAGATCCTTATAGATGTCGCACTTGCAAATCAGGTTCAATGTGTGACATGTACACCGACGATAAGGTGGTTGGATATAAATTTTGTTTGCGTCTATGTCACTATCGAGTATCCGTTTCGGAAATTGGATTCATGTCAGCATCAGTCTTTTCTTGAATTTCGGATTCACTCTCTTGTTCCGTTGTAGGTTCATCTTGATTCTCCTTTTTGTTACCACGGTCACGATCAGATAACGACTCGATCTCATCGTCCGTCTCTTCAAAATCGGAAGGCTCATACTCTAGAAGAGCTGCGATGTTCCGACCATCTTGAAACAGATAAAATGAGATAATGATTATAAATTCAGTATCGACATTGTAAGAAACTGGTTGGTAGCCTGGTACCATCCTGTTTTACCTGTCAGGCTGTAGCGGCAATGTCGTCCATGGGGTGGACGCGGTCTCAACGTCCAACGTAGTTGCTCTTGGAGGTGCATTTTGAGTCGAAGTGAATCGCTCGATGGTAGAGTGGAAAGACGAGGCTCCATCGAGACAAAATCCTCTAACAAATTGCTTCCGTTGTCTGTCACTGTTGCTGTCAATTTGTGAAGGATGTCGTACTCTTCGTACACAGCTTCTAGGAGCTTGGCAATCACTTCGAAATTGATAATTGTTCGAGGTCACGAAGCGACCGACGAACAATTGGAATTTTTGGAAGGAGAAACCAGTCTTCAACGGTGTTGAATCGTTTATTACCAGCTCTTTAAAGAAATGAATCGACAATACGACGTAGAGTTACCCCATTCCTTCCTCAGAACTTTCCAGGTCAATGCCACACAAAAAGAGGCACAGAGAGAGAATTGAAAGCAGTAATGTAAAAGATCCAGTTAAGATTTTTTTTTTCCGGATTTGTTCGGTAGTAGTTAGATTTCCAAGGTTGATCAATTAGGTTTTGTTTGGCCCCGGTAAAATCTGCGTCTTCTTCTAGTAAAGTTTAAATGAAAGATGAAAGATGATTAGACTGGTTAAGATGAAGTTGGAAGTCGATTGGGTGAGATATTTGAGTCTTTGAATACTCGTTCCTTCCTTCCGGGAATTCCAATTGTTTGTCGGTCACTTCGCGATCTCGAACAATTATCAATTCTCCGTAAGGTGAGTCAAATATAGGTCATGTTTAAAAAATATATATATTGTTTGGTTCAGATCCGAAACCTTGAGCCGAAAAAGCGGGTTTGATCTAACATTGGGAAAGGGAGGGTTATATCTACTTGTTTTGATGTATATTCCCTGTTTCGGGTATGACTTACTTGTTTTAAGTAAGACATACCGATTTTGGGTGGTATTTTATACTACAACCAGGTCTAAACCTCCCATTTCGGGTATGACATACCAGATAGTGGGGTGCTTACCTTTCCTGGGTAGTATGAACCTCCTAAAAAAGTCAAGCATTTTTAACAGTGTATAGGACCTCCATTAAGAAAGTGGCTTTTGAAGTTCACTCTATGTTTGATAGGTATGACATCAATTAATACCAGAAACTGCTTGCTTTCGTGACTAAAAATTTACCTTGGAAAAACAAAAAAAGGAGGAATTGTGTTTCCTAAAGCCGAAATTGCACACACAACGGTAACTAAAGTCCCTCTCTCAGCCGAAACGATTGCCCCTATAGAAAAGTAGTGTCAAAGATGATATAAGATATAAATAACTGCAAAATAATACAATAGTTCTTTAACCTATTTGCTTTTGGCCACGTCGACCAACGATTTTTTCAGGTGGCATGACAGTAATAACACCTGTCTCGTCCATATTCCATAGACAATCAAGTGATATGTTTTCTCTTGTCAACAATCTCTCGTAATTGTCAAAAAAGGCGTCGCAGTTGTGTCTGTTGAAAGACGATGTTCTTGCCAAGGAGGTAGCCTCTGGTTTTCTAATCGACAAACTGTTATGCCTCTTAAGAAATGAGCTAAACCAGTCAGGGCCAGCTATGCATTTTGCATTCCACGACAAGGGAGTTTTGATGTTCATTTTGGTGGCTAATTGAAATGCTAGCTTCCTAACGTCCAGTGGAGATAAGCCAAAATAAATATCTGCAGCTCGGTGTAAAAATTTCACTATTATAGTCTCCTCCTCATCTGTGAAAACCTGCTCAACAAAATGTTAAGACTCATTAGCCTAGTTAACTATGCCTATAGCCTAAACTCAATGTATTTCTTACCTGGCGAATCTTTGCATAACCATATTTTTGTTTACTGGATAGCTCATTCTTCTTCTTTTCTACGTATCTAGCAAGACTTCTTCTGGGAATCTGAAACAATTCTCCAACCTCAGTTATTCCTCTTTCTTCTGTAAGAACAACATCAATTGCTCTTTTGATAACATCACTAGGCGTTTTTCCCCTGTCAGTTTTTCGCACATAGTTCCTCATTCTCGTGTAACACTAAAAAAACAGAAGATTGTGACACACAAATGAACAAGGTCAGAAGCTAAAACAAAAGGCCAACTTTCCCCAAAAACAAATAGACAACCTACCCCATGGGTAGGGGTCATTGTTTTCTTTAAAATAGTTTACTTAAAAATAAATTATATTTAATTTTAAAATTGACTGACCCTTAGCTAAAAAAGTAAGGTATCTAATGAAAAAATTTCATAAACATCCTCTACATACCTTATTTAGGAAAAAGAAAAATGCACGGAAAAGAAAAGTTCGCGGCAGAGCGTAAAACTGTTTTATGCAGTACAGCGTCACCATTTAAGTGCAGACAAAGCTAAAATTTTGTACAGACCATCTAGTGATATTAATTAACACTTCAGCTATCCTGAAAAACTTTACTTTTTAAGTGGCGCCAAATAATACGCAATAGAGCGACTTACCCCTAAGCCAACTAGCCCCGGTCTCCCCTATCCGTATCGGCGATACCGATACTGACCAAAAAATAATCGGTATCGGCATCACCGATAAAAAAATTGTCGTGTAACGATAGCAAAATCGACAACAACTATTAAAACTATGGTTTACAACCCTGAGTGACCCCTGAACAAACCCCTGTTTTCGTTTTTTTAACGTTTATTTAAAGTGGTATTGCCTAAGAAAAAAGTGCAACAGTTTAAGGAAATAAAGAGAGGTAATTGTTTAAAGAAAAATATGTAATTGCTACTCTTAACCAAATCAAATATTCTGCAATTTCCTCAGTATTATTCCACAGTTCAGTTGTGCCACGTAATTTGTCATTCCAACTCAGTTTAGGATTGTGCGTTTGTATTGTAAGAAAAATAGGAAAAAACAGGTTATAGAGTAAAAATTGGTTGACTAATTATATTTTTTTCATGCCAAAGCATTTTCATAACTGTTATTGTAGGGGAATAATATCCCAAATGAGTCTGTTTAACTTGGCTGCCCATTTTAGAAGTTGTCATGTCATGGAAAGCTGCAACGTAAAGACAGTTCCATCATTCAGCCAGGAATACGAAGTAAGTATATAATTCTACGAGTTATTATCATTTTACTACCCAAAGAATGGCTGCGTTCTGCTGGTGCTGCTATTGTTGATGTTCTACGTCCCATTGAAAAAAATCAATGTCAACGTTTGAGTTCGACTAGTGAAAAAACCTTTTTAGTGTTTATTCATATAGCTTGTATTGAGCGTCCATAGAAGAGGAAAATACAATCGTCAGTAAACATGTAAATTGTTATTCTTGGGGCTTCCTGAGTGTTCCATTAAATTCATGAAAATGTTTCGTTTTTGGAAGCCTGATTGCATATGGAGCCAGAAATCAACAACTGGATCCAGTTCCTTATGGTAACCATCTTCTTGCAATCGATAGTGTTTTAAGAGTTCATCTGCCGTTTATTTATAATCCCGGTACCAGTAGTACACAAGATACAAGCTTAAGCAACTTTGAGGTTAACAACGAAAAGCGGGAGGTTACATACTAGAGGCTAGCGACAGTAGCGCACGCTACGGCAAAGCATTACAACACGCTTAGGCGGTAAGGCAGAAATGGGTGTAGCGTTACACTACGCGCCACTTCCAACGTCCTTTGCGCTAAGCGTAGTCGGAGCGGCAGGAGTTCCTGGTATGATGACGCGATATTTACAACACGCGTCATGTACACATTATATCAATGTATTACACTGGTCAAGTGAAACTAGAATAGGTTGGCATATTACGGTGCACTACCCTTTCACCATTAACAATCAGAAAATAGTGTAACGCACAACAACACGATATGATTCTAACAGCTTTAGCGACAAGGGCATGAATATTTTGCAACCTGCGCCAAGTGTTTTTTAAATCACCAAATGCGTGTTCAATAACAATGCGTGTCTTGAACAATTTTATGTTAATATTTCTTTTGTTCTTTGTGTTGGCCATACTAGATTTAAATGCAGGAATAATATGCGGGGTATATAGGAATGCCGAGTCCCCTAAAGTACGAAACTCTGGGCTTGGAAAAATTAAATTTGGATTATCATAAGTAATAGCTCATAAATCCGAACATCGGAATTCTCTAGCATCGCGAGCACTTTCCGGAAAACCAGCAAACGTGTAGCTGAAGGAACGGTTTAGGAGGCAGACGGCAAGAAGAATAAGGTAGTGATGAAACTTACGATTGTTATAGTCTTTCTGATTTTCTTCTTTAGCTTGAATATGTATAAACGTTCCATCTATTGCACCTTTAATACCAAGGGATACAGCCCGCTGTTGAAATTGTTCCCTTAATGCAGAGATTTCATTTGCGACAGGCCGTTTAATGATGTGATGAACATGCATTTCTATTATTTGCCTAACATTATCGACCATTCTCCAGATTGTCGATGGAACGATCAAACAAGCGGGATATAACTCTGTATGAACAAGATTGGCCAAGTACCACCGGGTTATGTAAACAATGTTTTTCGTTGGTTGCTGAATTTCTGGCGTTTTAGATAGATGGGTATCACAAAAGGTAACGATTTTTTCAAATGTAGCGCGTGTCATACGGAAATGCTGATGAAATACATCTCCCGTAAAAAAACGGGATGAATATTTTGCATAAATCTACAACAATTAAACAAAAAGCAATCAAGCATAAATGCGTCATTATTGCAAGTTAAACTGAACCGTATCTTTTTCAAACCAAAATTGTTTACCGGAAAAGGCAAACACGGGAATTACGCATTAAATTCGTAATTATTTATATATATATATATATATTTTCATTTCCCATATTTTTTTCTAGCCCCAGTTCTACCTAGTTCATTTTTTTTTATTTATGTTTTAAGTGGCTCGACTCCCAGTTCTACCTAGTTTATTTTTTTTATTTATGTTTTAAGTGGCTCGTCTCTTAGCCGAAGAATTTCGTTTGCTGCCAGAAATTCGTCTGCTATAAGGGATGAGCAACAATCCATTCTCAAACAATAACTAATTAAAAATAAATCAGATAGAATTGGGGCTAGGAAAAAAATGGGAAATGAAAATATGAATACGCTACCTACTGCTAGGAGGAAAAAGAGGAAAATCTTAAGTAATAGTTGAAAACTTACTGTTTAACTTGAAGAAGACGTTTTTTCTTAATAAGAGGCTGCAGCAGCAGCAGACAACTTAGAAACAAATGAGATTTTTCGCATTTGTAGAGAATGTGCAACACTGCATGTTTTACTGCTGTATTTGAATGGAAAAAAAGGCATTTCTTTTTTTTAAATGGAATGAAATGAGACCAATTTATCCTGAAGCTCGCACAAGTACAGAATGTCCGGATTTCGATTGCTGCACTATTTTCTGTAGCTCTGTAAGAAACTATGCTGTTTGTGTAGCACATGCAAAAAGAAATTGTGTGTTTCGTGTGACAAAGAATTTCATTTATCACGCCCTTTTCATCAACGGACTTTTTACATACATGATACAGTTTCATCCCGTAAGCTGTTTTCTACAAACTTTGTTGACTGTTATACCCGTGAAATCACTGTTTAAAGTAATGGTTCACATTTTTAAGTTAAAAATAATCTTTTCTTTGCAAGTTTATAGCATTTTCAGGAATACCAGTGCCATGTCAGGTCCCTTCCTCCAGCCCGTTATGTTGTATGTCCGGGACGTTACTTCTGAATGCGAATGTCAAAGACAATTATGTCGTCACTTTGCAGGGTAATTATTGTTTTGTATTTCGAAGAACTAAGCAATTTTCAACATCTTTTCTTAATCTTTTTAGGGCGTTTTGACCTGGTAGCATCAATAATTGTTTGTTCTACTTGTGACTATTCTAATGAGCTAACCGAAATAGATAATATCCAGTCCCGTTGGTGGCCTGGTGCGGTGTCCGGCTCATGCATTTTTTTCTGCGAAACTGTGCGATTTTTTCTGCGGATCTAAATCATCAATATCTAGGAGCATCTACCAACAAATTCGTCGCAACCTTAAATCGTATGTCAAAATCATCCGAAAGGGTAACAAAACTTGCGATTTTTATTTAGTTCTTATTACACAATTTTTTTAAAATTCAGAATGATGTCACTGATGTGATTCATTTTGAAAACAAAAGTCGGGAGTACCATCAAGCGTACTATCATGAAGTTGACGTTGGTATTCGTTCAGTAAATTTAGCAAAATGTCTAGTCTGTGGTGACCCAGCGGACGATCCGGTTTCTCCTCTTCAAACCGAAAATGGGGTTCGATTCAAAGACGTCACGCACGCCTCGATGGAAATTTGAAGTTACCACGCCTTGCTTCTGCCAGCATGGGTTGGTAAGATAGTGAAATTTTTAGAATTAACGCAGCATTAAATAAATTCTGTTTCTAAGTGAATAAAGTGATGGACAATCTCTTTTTGGTGATGCAATTATTGCATGAAATGGAATAGTCGATGAACATATATCTACAATGAATACCATCGACCATGTATCTTCAAATATTAAAAACTTCACTGCATCTTTATTAATTTTATAATTCTTAGGATCAGCGAAAAAAACCTTGTGGAGGCGATCTGGCAAGCAGCCAAAGAAACATCAGTGGCAAAAATGAATAATAAAGAAACAGGACTTGTAATCTCCTGTTGTCGTCACCTTACGGTGTTGCTAGCCGCCAACATGTTCGTCGGCGAAACATACCGGCACGCCCACTTTTTGAACGGAAAACTTTACGAGAAAAGCTACAGGGTGCTCTGCTATGACATGTGACGTGTGTTTTTATTGGAAGTGGGCCAAAAAAATCGGGACTTACAGTCAGGAATTCAAAAAACATTTTGGTCACCTGACTGAAGAAATGACTGCATTTTTACCAAGAGGGCATGCCGAAATGAATTCAGTGAGGTGTATTGAAAATTATAAAAGAAATGTGTAGGCGCTTTAACTTTTTTGTTAACTATTTCATTGTACAAAATTAAAGCGCTGTTTCTGTTACAAACAAATTTATTCCCAAACTGAATGCGGAATGCCACTATTGTTTATTTTATTAAAACGCTAATAGTGTAATTTTTTTTAAGGAATTTTTATGATGTCAGTGTATTTGGTGTCAAAAGATATTCATTCCTTCATTCAATATAAAGTGACTGAACGCTGAAGTACAGACAGTCCGGAAACATTTCCGTTTAATTTAGTTTTCGTCAATGAGCGTCAACGCGCTGAAATGGATATTTAAATTCCAATAAAAAAAGTGCAACAATTTGAAATAAAGATTCATTTTTGAAAAAATCGATTAAGAAATGGCGATAGCAAAATGTTTTAACCATTTCTGGTTTACCAAAGGAGTCGAGTCGCAGCCTTATGCAATAGGACGCGATTCGCCGTAAAAAAAGAAAGCTGAGTGAAAAAAACAAAATCTAGTTTACAAGTATAAATTTTTTTATTTGATAATTTTAGTTTAGAATTTTACGAGAAATTTTTCTGTATAAAAAAATATAGGTTAAGAACAAGTATTTTTTTAAATTTTGAATATTAAGTATTATAAGTGAATCAGTGCCAAAGGCCTAAACTTACCCATTTTTTCCGTACGTCGTTCGTATGTAATCCATTAAGATATCCCAATAATATTTTTAAATTGTAATAGTGGATTTTGTGGAACACAATCGTGCTATTTTCGTTATTTTCGAAGATGTACTTCTTCATTTATTTGATGTTGAAAAGGTTGACATTTGTCGACAATACCTCTCGTTTCAACACAATCTGTCCTACGGCTACCTGACGATGAGAGTCACGTGATTTGTGAACAAGGGAACTAGAAGCTAGAATAGAACAGTATTATTACTCGTATTGATAATATAGGTATACGACCCGTATTCCTTGTTGTGGACATTAGATCAACAAAATGTCGATTCTTTGAAGGCCTCAACTTTTATAAACAATGTTGGAAGATGCATCTCCCAGCAAAACATACAGTAATCCACGAATTTCAAAATGTAAATGCAGGTATTTTGTGGTAATTCAATGTGTTGCTCGATTGCTCGATAATAAATGTAAGAAAGAAAATTAAATAACACATACTGTATTATTTTGCAAAAGCCGTAGAAACATTTATTTCTTAATTTTTCATATTCGCCAATAAGAAAATCAAACAATTAAAAAAACAATAGCAATTCTCGTTGAACATTCTATCAAAATACCTGATTAAAAATTGGTTTCAGAGGTGGTGACAACAGCAGCACAAATTAGCAATTTACATTTTTGGTAGGATATGTCTTTCAAATCACATTGTGGATGGCGATAGTGTCATTGTCACACTCACCGCTTTTTGCACACTATCAAAGTTTCAATGGCCATATTTCCAGCAGAAGAGGTGACTTCTGATACAATATGGATTCCCTCTTGACGCTTAGGATCTAGCTGGCATGTGCTTGAATCGAGCACTAGCCTGTCTCTGGACAGCTTGAAACCGAAAATCTTTGGCCATAACTTGTGGTGACTTACCAGCTGTAGGCGCGATTAGGGATAAAGTTTGCCTTGATAATGTTTGCGCTCTAGCCGCCTCGACACTACTTAAAAGAAAAACCGCAAAGAACAATTTTCGTAGTTGGAGACCCAACAACCTTAGATAATTGCCTATCTTTCCGTTAAAAGCTCAGGAGCGGTTTTTGATAAAATCACCGTTAAAGAGGATTGCAATCTAGCTAATGGCGTAGTTGTAGATCCATATCTTCTGTTCGTTTCTTGTGGCTTAGGCGTGGCTTGTGGTACACTTTCCATTGGAGAACTACCAGGCTCAGGACTAGATTATATTTCAGTGGCTAGGTGATCAAGATGAAAAAACATAAAAAAATTTCTTACCTTTCCGTAGCTGGATCAGGAACCGCTTTAGATGCCCTAACTGTTATTGCACCTGCGACCTGTCTGGCATACCAGTTTCCGGGGAAAGTTCAGTATCAAGTAGTCGGCAGCAACCTTTTGTTTCCTTAAAATATGAAATTCCTCGTCTCCGAATTCAGACGAGCTTTCTTCAAAATTCTTGGTAATTGAGTCACCGAGAATAGTTCCCATATGACGGGGCATCAGTTGCATGGCTTCAAATGTAAAATAAAATTCCCATTTCTTATTTTTTCTCAAATAAAAAAATTTAATCAAACCATTGTTAATACTTTCAGTTTCTATTTCTATTTTTTCCGTTTTATCCAGTTCTGTTTCTTCTGTCACTTGTTCATAGAGTTAATCATCCTGTTCTGCAGGTTTCCTTTTCTGTGAAACAAAAGATTTGTTTTGCATTACTAGTTTATGAATAACAAATTTTATTTACTGAAAATTGTTTCCACAATATCATAGAATGATTTCCTTAGCAGTTGATAGCATGGCCTTTGCTTCAGCTTATTTGCTAAAACTCCATAGGTTTTAGTCTTGATTGATGAACCCCTGCTAGCAATTTGACGTTGCCAGGATGGACTGAATATGTCCTATCCGGAAAGCGGGATATCCAATCAGTCTGTCCTGGGAACGTACGCGGTACATCCAAATGTCGCGCCTCAGAACATCCCAACCTGGAAAACTGTTGACGTTCTAATTCGACATACCCTAGACGTCCAAGTCAGACAACTCTGGGACGTCACTTTTGGATGACACGTTTACTAGGGTTAAATTTTAAAAAATTCTTAATTAAATTTAAATAAACATTACACATTAAAAGAAATCAAATGAAATGCATTGTATTGCCCTCATGATAGTTACACCATTTAGTTAAAACAACGAAAGCAAACAACAACGATTCTTAGTTAAAATGGCGTCAACGGTGATAAAACAGTAAAAAAAAGGCGATTCCTTGTACCGCCGACGCCAAAGCAGGGAATTAGCATATTACGATCTTCTTTGAAATGGCGTCAACGGTGATAAAACAGTTAAAAAAGGCGATTCCTTGTACCGCCGACGCCAAAGCAGGGAATTAGCATATTACGATCTTCTTTGAATTGCTCCATCACATCCTTAATTGTAGGCAGATCCCGTGGCAACACCATCATTACCATCACCGTCATCACCGTCATCACCGTCATCATCCTCAGCATCTACTAAATTGGAATAATTAAAAAGGAGCAATTTCAAGAAACAAAATAAAATTTACCAGCGGCTGCTGCGGCTGCTGCAGCGGCAACGTGACGTGCCTTTTCCGGGGCATGTTTCAGGGCTTTTTTGGTTTCCACGATTAATTCTGACTCCTGTACACTACGAAATTGTGGAGTTGCTCTGATTCCCCCTAAGTACAACAAAAAATTAATGTTTGTTCAACATTTAGAAAAATCAATTCACTCACTGAAAATAGCTTTTGTTACTCTGGAGTCTTTCAAAGCGTGTTTTTTATTTCCTTTTCTCTGTTGCCCCAGCCAATTACAAGACGCCTTCGCTTCAAGAGATAAAACCTTATCCCAGCTTCGGATGACGACATTGGCCGTTGAGGTCCCACCAATTGTCCGTATGAACCGAACCTTTAGAAATACAATGAAAAAATTAAGCGTGAAATCTATTTTAAAAAATAAACAATATGAATTAATAGCTATTACCAGTTCAAAAAAATGTTCACTGGTTTTGATTTTCTCTTCAAACTCAAGCAGCTCTTCCAAATTTTTAACCGGCAGTCCGGAGATGTCTGTAATCTGGTCGATATTCGATGACTGTTGCTGAAATTGTTGCAAGTTGTCAAAGCGCCTGTCGAGTGCAATTAACCTGGCATCTTGCACGCGTTGTTGTTCCGCAATCCTCTCCAGTGACTGCACAATTCGTACCATAATTTCAGCGGGTGGAGATTCTATTTAAAAAAAAGATTATATAATTTCAGTTTACATATAACTTAAAAGGAAGACAGATCTTACTGATATTTGGTCTAGTAGACAGCCCTACAAATACGCCATTACCAGTAATTACTTGGTTGCTGGATTGAGCACGAACCGGCAATGCATTTGCGGTAGGTACAACAGATCGGCAAATTTCAGAAGTGTCAGAGCGTTGTGATGTACTACTTATGCTTTCCAAAGGATGGCCATGGACATTCGAGGGTGAAGCCATTACATGATTTGAAAATTGGGGCAAATGATGAAAAGATTCAGGTTGGCTGTGATGTCCATAACTGCCATTTGTAGCAAATGACGGTAAATGTTCTCCGCTGAAGCCAGAGTCCGTTTCGGATATTGACGATCCAGGTCGAGCGATTGATCCTGACGAACCAGGACGGTCAATGGAGCCAAACGACTCTGGTGTGCCAACGGAAACTGACGATCCAGGTTGGACAATGGAATCTGACGATCCAGGAAGAGCAACGGAAGCTGACGATCCAGGACGGGCAACGGAAGTTGACGATCCAGGACGGTCCATGACAAATGACGATCTGGAACGATCAACGGAAGCTGACGACTGTGGCCGGGCAATGGAAGGTGACAATCCATGATGGGCAAATGACGTTGAGGATCCAAGATTAACATATTGCATCTCATGGCCCACAGACATAACATGGTCAGTTGGTGAATTCACAGATGGACGAAGATAACCATAAGATTCTGACGATACTGTGTAGCAATGTCTAGGCGACGGACTATTTTCGGTCGACAGATTCCTGGATTCACCAAAATGCCTGTAAGAAGCTGACGATCCTGGGTGAGCATACTGAGCAGACGGACCAAATTCATCCAAAGTATTGACAGATGAACCGATATGGCCATGAGAAGTTAGAGATCCTGTTGTGTGGCCATAAGCAACGGTCGGCCGACATTCACTTGCAGAATTGTTTGCATTATTGTTGTTAGGGACACACGATCCATTAAGAGGAATATTTTGAGATGAAAAGCCTTTCAAAATAATTGTAATGATTAAAATGTGTTTCAATAATAATAATAGCATAACTTTCAAACTTACTTGGTGAGTGACGTACTAAAAGATTTGGTGGTACTGGGGGAGCACTGGACAGAGTTGTTTCCTCCTCATCTCCACTTGAATTTCCTGGTGAATAAGTAACTCTGGGCCTCTTGTTGCGTTTTCCTCTTCCAAGATTAACACCTTCAGCATCTGATGGAATGTTGATGTCCGACACAACCTCTGCTACTGTAAGCTTCCTTCTTGCTTCTTGATATGAACCTGTAATGCAAAAGAGCACATTTAAAATGCTGTGAAATATTAATAAATCCTCAACGCAATGCACACACCAAATGCCCCTCTGCAAACTGCAGAGTAGTTTAACCAATCATCTCCTGGTTTTTCTCTAGATGTAATTGCACGAGTTCCTTTTCTACTTAATGGTGGATAGCGACAAGAGTTGGAAGAAAACCAGAAATCTGGCACGATGACTACTCCAACTCCTGTGCTGGTTTCCAAATCAACAACCAAGAATGTTCCATCCTATGAATAAATGGAAAACACATTATTGATGAAACAAACATTTGAAATACACAATATAAAACATAATTTCTGCTTCAACTATATCTTTTCACGTGTTTCACACGTGGTCTTACATGTTTAGATCACAATAAAAAACCATAGTACCAGTTTTAGACTTATAATTTTAGATTGGGTTTACAGACAATCAATTTAGTTACCTTATCTTCCATTTTCTGTGATTTTAATCAATTTCAATCATAAATTTAGTAACTTTATTACACTGAGATTTAACAATTGTAAAACTGAAGAAGGAGAAAAAGCGAATGTGAAAGAAGTCTTGCCGACAGGTGACGCTTGAAGAACGAAGAACAAAAGAATGCTACATTGCCATTTACTCAAAAGAGATTTTTTAGTAATAAGTACTGATTAAATGTGATATGCAGTAATCATATTTTTTTTTAATGTTTCATTTTTCATAATTAATATTTCTAAACAATTACATGTCAGCTTTTTGTGAAATTTATTTTCATTAATGTGAACTTTTTATTCTAGTAGGCAATTCAGATCTCGGAAACCTGCACGCCTGTTACACTCCCACTATGGATGCTGATGGTGATAGAAGTGACAGCGACTCGTATGTCAGCGATGCAGCTTCTTATGCCACCGTTGATTGTTGTGAAGATGACTACGACTACAAGGATTCGTGTTCAATTTCTGAAGAAGAAGATGCGGAAGAGACTTTTAAAAACGGCCTTGCAACCTGGGCTATTGAGGCGAACATCGCACGGTGCCACGTTAATTCCTTACTCAAGCTTTTAAAAACCGACGGTGGTCTTGGATATTTGCCTGTTGATTGGAGAACCCTAGCAAAAACCCAATTGCCCCGGGGTAAGCTTCCCTTTCGTGATGTTCCACCTGGTCGGTATGTTCACCTTGGATTGGCCAATGGGATAATTCTGTCTCTGCTTAAAACTGATGTTGCTCATCTCCCCGATGTTATTGAAATTATCATTAGCGTAGATGGCCTACCGGTAGCAAAAAGCAGTGGAAGTCAGTTTTGGCCTATTTTGGGTAGAACATGTGGTGAAGATGGCGGATTTGTATTCGTAATTGGGATTTACCATGGGGACAGGAAACCTGAAAATGTAAATGTTTTTCTCATTGACCTCATTCGTGAAGCTGAAGACTTGATTTCCAATGGGATTTGCGTAGAAGGAAAGAAAATTAGAATCTCTATTGTGGGTTTGGTATGTGATGCACCAGCACGTTGCTTTATGACGAGTGTTGTACTTCACAATTCTTACGAAAGTTGTCACAAGTGTGTAACGGTAGGAAGTTGGGTCAGGAGTGCGTCGGGTAAAGGGGGGAGAGTTACATACCCCGCAACTTCCGCACCATTGCGTACTGATGATTCATTTAGAAGAAGGGTGTACAAAAACCATCATGACAGTAACAAGGAAAGATCTTCTATAGAACAAATTTTGCCTGATATGGTCAAAAATGTACCATTAGACTATATGCACTTGACTTGCCTTGGTGCTATGAAAAAACTAATGAAAGCGTGGGTAAAGGGAGGGTTTGAACGGACTAAACTTTCTAAGGTATTGGTAGATCATTTGTCAGCTTTTTTAATTGCTATCGCTAGATTTATACCTTGTGATTTCCCAAGAAAAACCAGAACGCTTAACGACCTACCCCACATGAAAGCAACCGAATATAGACTGCACATGAATTATGTTGCCCCTGTCATTTTTAAAGTCTTAGACCCAAAGCTGTACAACCACTTTATGCTTTTTCATGTCGCGATGAAAATTTTGGTGAATGATGAAGATTGTATTACGTATGCTGAATATGCAGAGACACTTCTAAAGACATTTGTAAAAGATGCAGTAACACTTTACGGCCCAAAATTCATTGCTTACAACATCCATAATTTGATTCATTTGCCAGGCGATGTGGTGAACTATGGCCCATTGGATAACTTCAGTTCATTCCCCTTTGAGAACAAGCTGCAAAAAATGAAGAATTTGGTCAGACGTGGTGGCAAACCATTAGAACAGATTGTTCGTCGAATGCGGGAAGTAGACGCTCATCATACAAGGGTAAAGGGGAGCACTGTTGTGAATAGATTGACCTTTCTTAGTTGTTATCACAATTCGGGGCCTTTGATAAATGGATATAGAATGGTGGATCAGTATGAAAAAATGCAATATTGCAGATGGACCATTACAATCAAGGTTCCCGACAACTGCGTTTTCACTTATGATCGTAAAGTTTTGCTTATTGAAAATATTTTACGGAATTCCAATTCTGAAGTGTTTATTTTGGCCAAGCAGTATCAAAATTACCAAAATTTGTATGAATACCCACTCCCATCGATGGCAATCAATGAATTTGTCGTTTCTGATCTAAGCCAGGATCTTCAAATCTGGCCAATTTCATGCATTGTAAATAAATGTTTGAGAATTCCTGTAAAACACCCTTCCGACAATACTTTCTTTGTATGTCCGTTGTTTGCTCATGAATAAACCTCATCTTCCATCAACAAATTTTATGGTTTTTGTATTTATAGTTTGAAATCCCCGCCGTAGAGGGAACAAAATGGGATATAAGTAGACTCATTTCAATGTTTGTATCCTTAATGCACCCGGCGTGGCCCTCCTTGAGACGTAAAAATTGAACATCCATGGGACATTAAAAAAGGACGTCCTACAGATGTATATAATCGTCCATGAAAGGACGAGAGGTCTTCAGGAAAATGGGACAAGCGCAGGATGTCCTTTGGATATACCTAACAGTTCCCAAAGCGACCAGACGTCATTTGGACATAGGGACTAACACAGGATATCCAATGGATATCTTGTGCTAGCAGGGACGTTTTTGGTTGGGGGAATGGATGAATAAAATGGTAATAAACCCACTGTCTCTTGCCATTGCTTTATTCTATTGCACAACCAGCCAAAATTAAATATTTCCACATTTTGTCCTTAATAAACTTTAAATAAAATTTATTACTCATTTGTGAATAATGCGTTTTCTATAATGCACAGTTGATGGTTTATTGGATAGAATTTCTGTAACACCTCGTTTTCTTTTCTTGGTGTTGAAAGTAACATTATTTTGCACTGCATATTGAACAAAGTATTTTTCACTAGCACTGTTGACCATCTTCAGTTCAGTTATTATAAGAAGCAATAACTTCTCAAAACATTCAAATTTGCAGAGGCGGTAGGACTTCACTTGCCATGTCATCCTCGTCAAAGAAGGGTTGTGTTGTAACTAGGAACTTTAAAGCAACAGTAAAGAAAAGTTTGTAGAATTATAATAAACAACTTCAATTACCTTTTTTCTTTCTTTTTTTGCCCTTAATCTTATTTTTCAGCCTTCTCAGTGGTGCATTTTTTTTTTCAATCCTTTTTTTCACATTTCACTGGACCCGTCTTAAACGATATTTTTCTCTTCTTCTAGTATTGTAGAATTTCCTACTTTCTTCTGCCATTAAAATAAAATAATTTAATCCACACGAAAAAATTTGAAATTAATACCGTCAAAATTCTGAATATGGCAAACGACGTAAAGAAACAATTTTGAGCGCGGAAAAAAAAAACAACGAAGGTGGTATTCCGTTTACAGTGTATAAGCATAGGGAGAAATTGGCTAAATACCGCGATACACGTACAGTACTACTACCTAGTTAGTACGTGTTGCCGCGGCAGCAGTGGTTAGCGTCGCTAACTGAGAATAGCAGTGTTGTCAAAATCTATTGCGATTTTAATCACAGAAGATTTTAATCGCGATTTAAATCATTTTTACGTGATTTTGATTTTAATTTAAATCATTTTTTAATTTTGCGATTTTTGATTTGATTTTTGCGAAAATAAATCGTTTTTTTAAATCAAAATCATTTTTTTGGAAAAATCTGAATTTTAAGACTTTTCTTCTTTCTAGCGCAAAAAAAAATACGAGTGTGTGGATGAATATGCCGAAAAGATTTCCAATTTGCTTTGCCAAAAATCATATGGTTATATGCAAGCAAAAAATGTTGAAGTGATTTTGATTTTGATTTCGATATTGATTTAAATCGCGATTTAAATCGATTTTTTCATGATTTTGATTTATGATTTAAATTCTGATTTAAATCAATTCTAAAAAATGATTCGATTTGATTTAAGATTTAGATTTCAGCTATTTTTGCGAAATGATTTGATTTTGATTTAAATGTTTTTTTCATTTGATTTTGACAACACTGGAGAATAGGTTGTGGGTAACGCAATTTTGATAACCAAGTCACGTTTTTTTTTAATTTCTATCACAAAAAAGTTTTTTTTTTGCTACTCTCCTTTTTAATTTTACTTGAAACATAGGAAGCCGCCATTTTCCAAAATGGCGGTAGGTATACCTGGTTTACCCATCAAATCCGCCCAGCCTACCCATCTTGGCGAATAGCCTACCCGGATCGCTCATGGGCGACTTTTTTTGGCGATGAACCGCGGGTAAACCGGGTTTTCGAGAACCGGGACCGAGCCCTAACTGGAAGTGGAAGAAATAGGGAGCTCAATTCGCTGTACTAGCGCAACTTGCCTTACGCATTCAGTTGTCGGCGATCTGACGTTAAATTTCGTGGTAATCGCACAGACTACGAAGTAAAGACCGCGATCATCGCCATAAGGCTGAGAGGAATCCAGTTGAAGATGGATGGTCTGACCGCTAGGGGGCATGGCGAACGTATCCCGATTTTAAAAAAAAAATTTCTCGTCTTAGTACTGACTACGTGCTTCACACACACGTATTTGCGGGAATTGTAGTAAACTTTATGTAAAAAATTTTATACCTTAATTTTCTAGATTCCTTCCCGGTATCCCTTGAATTATTTCATAATTTAATTCTAATGTGTATGTATGTATTTAAAAAAATATATTTACCCCTTCTTTTCCCCATTTTTTGGTATTATATAGCCCATCGTGAAACCCTGTATTTCTTATACTCTGTCTGAAATGCGGGGTTTCACGATGGGCCCAATGCTACCAAAAAATGGGGAAAAGAAGGGGTGAATATATAATAAAAGTAACATACATACACATTAGAATTAAATTATGAAATAATTCACGGGATACCGGGAAGGAATCTAGAAAATTAAGGTATACAATTTGTTACATAAAGTTTACTACAATTCCCGCAAATACGTGTGTGTGAAGCACGTAGTCAGTACTAAGACGAGAAAATTTTTTTTAAAAATCGGGATACGTTCGCCATGCCCCTAGCGGTCAGACCAGCCATCATATACCCAGGAAGATAGGGGATATCGGTCTTTACTTCGTAGTCTGTGGTAATCGTTATTGTAGTAATTCTGAAATGGAAAGGGAGCTAAGGGAATCGGGGAAAGAAATCTTGAAAAAGAAACGGAGAGAAAGGGAGGGTTTTAAGCATGGGATGGTGATTGGGAAGAAACTAAAGCCGGCGCTAGGATTTATACGTTCTTTATTAAATTCAGGCCTGCACTCGCCTGGTATTGAAGATGTGGAAGAAGCGTTCATGCACTTGGAAGATGCAAACTAGGACCTATCAGTATGTGTGTTATTATTTGCTAAATTCAATGTTTAATAGACTAATCTGGGTTTTCTTCAAGATGCTGTATATTGTGTGCTACCACAGGGTAACCAAGAACTGCCATCCATGCCTCTACTTCTACTCGATGATAGCTTCCTGGTGATAGAAAAATGGATTCTATCACCAGGATTACAGGCAATCAGACCTCCTTCCTCACCAACTAATTTAGCTCAATTGTTATAACCAAGTCTACTTGCCTCTATGAGCAGAGAATTTCTCCCAAGACGATCAAGAATACTTAACTTCTCAATAGTTTTAAATGATATGACAACCCTTATTGTGGTATACAAGTCATAGTTTTCTTTTGAAAAAACCACAGTTTCAACGTTTAACTGTTCCAGGTCCCTGAGACTGAAGTTGTTGGTATGATCAAGACATTGATATGCTCAGAACTTGGAATACCAGTCTGTAAACAGGACCTATCAGGTTGGAAACTAGACAGGCAACCCATGGATACCACTATTTTGGAATCACTCAACCTTCCAAAAGAGAACACCCTGCACTTATCTGTGAATACTGATGAAAGGGATGCAGCTACTGAAGAGTATGAATCAGTCACGTTATTGCCAAGACCTTCGAAGAACAATACGTATTTTTTCAATCAGAAGTGTTTCCCGGATGACCCAAAGTTATTGGCTCAACATATTTGACATTACGCACAATCAGACCCATACCATCAATTTCCCTGGCACGAAAACGTTATTAGAAGTCAAACGAGACGTATCAGATCTGACCAGCATTCCCGTACGCAATCAATCATGGATTGGTTGGCCACCATTACTTACTGACGATGTAGGTCTTCTAAGAAAATTCTGTCTGTAAACTTACTAATTTGCCTATTATATTTGTAAAGCTGATATTAGGAGCCTCTGGAATCAACATTTTAGTGCATGAACTAACCATCAAAGAGTAGGTTAAAGAGATTAATCGACCACCCGAGGTTGTACCTGTACGCGGAGGCAGTAATAGTGAACCTGTCTCTGATGATGGCAGCAAAGCCGACGAATATGAAGATGCCACAGATGTTGTAATGGAAGACATGTTTCTCCGTGAACATCCGTGACATAGTTTATTATGGGAAAAGTCGTGTATTTAAAAAACATTTACCTAGCCTATAGGTTTAATGTGTACTTGTTTTTTTTTTTTTATGGGTTTTTAAAGCTAGGCTGACGTATACTGATTGTTTAACCAACCATCGTCCCCTCCACAATATAGTCCCAATGGAGATGGACTACATCAGAAACTCCCAACCGCTTTAAAAATGAAAGTGAAACCAAGGTGCCTTTTACCCTTTTATTTCATTGAAAATGACATCCATCTGTAGGATGACATCTTTGATAGTATGTCATCCTACCTGATGAAGTACCCCGTCTTTTTGCAGTATTCACCTACAGCATCAGCAGCCCTATGTGCTTTTATTATTAAATATGCGACCATACCCACAACTGATAGCCTATGAGCCAAATTGTATTATGTCTATCGTTGTCTTTCAAATAAATCGTTCAAAACAACGCAAAATCGAAAAAAGGATAAGAAAGCCGATCGGTTCTGCGCTGCGAGTGAGAAAACGAAACTATAGATGGGAACGAATCTACTGATGGGAACAGTGCACCGGAGTCTCAGAATCGTCACACGAAACCAGTCTACCGACATTATTATTTGTATCATTTGATGATTTATGCTTTCTTGAAACACGAGATACAGGAAAAATGTATTCCTATTTCGCTTACCATGGCATGCCTTGATTAAGCAACTGTAACATAGTTCACCAGGCTGGCCAACTGATGAATCCGCTCATCTCTTTTTGCACAACTGACACCATCCGTTATTTGAATACCAACTTGATTTACGCAAGAGCCATACCAGCTTCGAAAACGAGTTTTGCGCGACCTCCAGTAACAATGTAACATCAGTCTGTCCGTTGCCTTCATAGAGTAACCACCTAAAATTCTGTGTTTCTCCCTTTCAAACCAGTTCAACTTTAAAAAAGCGTATTGCCTCTCGTACTTCATCATTTTATCGTGCCCTACCGTTTATCTTGTTCGCCCAATATATTGTGCCTTCTTATTTTCTTCTTCTGCAACGACGTGTGGTAGGACCAATTCGTCTCTTTTTTCTTTTTTTCCATTCGTTATTTTAGATTAATCGTGTCCTAGTCGAGATTATGTATTCCACCATTTTGGGTTAAATGCCTTATCTTTCATTTCATCTCACATACAGCCTTGTTCTTGTTTGTAAATTCTTGTTTTTAATGTGCATAATTAAAAGGTAATAAGAGTCTAGGGCAAAAAAATCTGATGACCTAGTATTTTCTATAACCCGTGTCACTTTTCCCGACTCTTCTTACCCGAAAATTTGCTGATTTTCTCATTTATCTCATTTGACAAAGGAAAAAATGAAGGTCACTGTTCTTCTAGCATTCGCCTCACTAGCTTTTTGTTTCTATTTTGTTGACGCCGGCTGGCCAATAGCAGAAAATGGAAAAGTTTGTCGATCGCAATGTTTGAAAAACTTCAGACTGGACTATTACACATGTGCTACTAACTTGCTTCAGCCGTGGTAAATTTGAATGGGATGATTTCTTCGTCAAACTAGTTGAATTAAAGACATTTTTTTTTTTCATTTAGGAATAATATAGAAAAATGCAATCCGGCAAAAGTTCTAGGGAATGGAAAATCCGTCTTAACGAAGACCCAACTAGAATTCTGCATGAGCGAGTGTAGCGCGCAAGGTTACTCTTACACCTGGTGCTGGACGCCCACGAGCTGGGACTATTGCGAACCAAGTTCGACTAGGGTTCGGCAACATATAACAAGATGGGGCGAATATTGCACAGGTAACTTTAAACATAGACTGATGTCATATAAACACGGAGAACGTGCAAGTCGGAATGAAATCAAGTGTATAGCAAGAAGCAATTTTCCATTCCAGGACCCTGCACGGAACGGACTACTACTGGTGTAGGCGTGGCTCGGCTTACGACTCGCTTGATACTTGGGATTATTGCTCACCAGAAGTAGGACTAACGCGATACGCGTTCAAATGCAAGCCGGGACACCCGTGCGCCAAGCATGGGGGAAAAGAATACTACTGGTGTTATGTCGAATCCAATCATTTGGAATGGGATTGGGATTACTGTAGTCCGCCTTACGATTTGAATGAGTTCATGGATGATTATACTTTGAATTTTGTGGGCAATTTCAACGTGCCGGACGACCAAGACTTGCAACAGAGTTGTCAAGTCAGGAGCAAACGCGCTTCGGGAGATTGGACCAGCTATCCGTTTGTTTACCGTATTTTAGCAGGCGGAAGAATTTTACCTCAAGAACGGGACGTAAACGAAGGAACTGGTCTCGATGGGATCATAAGTAGATCGCTACGTAACAATCGAGAAAGACCGACTATTAACCAACGACTCCAAATTCCTATCCATGTGGCTCAAAACCCAAACGACACTCCGTGGATATCGACATCTGCAAATTTTGAACGGCAAGATTGTATAATTCGAAGCAATGTTGAAAGGCGATTCAGGTGGAATACTAGAGATGTCCATCACCAACTCTATTTGGTCACTATAGATGTCCGTTACCTTACTGTTGGAAATCAAAGACGCCCCAATCAACCTACTGTTGTTAATTTGGATGACTATCGTGTCAGGAACGCACTGCTTTCGTCTAACTTACAGGCTTTCAATTATGCGCGTAGTTGGAACGAGGTGTTGATCTATTGGGCAATACCTTCCCAGGCCATAGTGAACACCAGAAGATACTATTTTAACCCATACACAAATCGAGTGGAGGTGATTGAGATTCCAAATCCCAATTATTGCAGACAAGCGTGCACAGGGCAAAGACCAAAAGATGAAGATTTTTTCGATGAAGATCGCTCATACGGCGGGGGATACCCTAACTACTTGTAGGCTAGATAACTCCAATTTTGTTGAACGAAGTGAATTTGTATCATTACTCATTATATAACTAACAATGAGAATGCAATCAATTGGCCTTTTTTCCGTAGAAAGAAGTTTAGTAGAAATGTGCGAGAGAAGCAACAATCCATTTTAAAAAAAAAGCAAGGAACCTTATTCCTGCTTCCTTGATTAGTATAGCCTAAACCCATTGTCACTTACGCAAAATTTTATTGTCTTTTATTTTTTGTTATTGTGTAAGAAATTTTTGTTATTACAACTTTTAATCCAAATTGAGTATAGCATCTGGTTTTACTTTATTGAGAGAATTATTTTTAGTGTCCTTCATTTACTTATTTATTTACTTATTTACTCGTTTATCTTCGGCAACTGCCTCCCACTGCAGTTGTTTTAAGCTCCTGTTTAGGGATGGCCTATCAATTTTTTGCCTGGAAAGTTGATGTGTTGACTGAATGCTTCTGCAGATAGTACAGTGTCAGAGGCAGCAATAAGAGAGCCCTGAACTTCGCTAATCAAAGCGGCCATTCGAAGTAAGACATGAGGCATTATTAGCTTTATAGTGCCGTGTACAAGTTTGCCAGTTCATTAGTCATGATTTAAATAAACTTTAATGAAACAACATTTAAAGCACACACAACAATTGTACATAGAACATTATTTGCCTCCACACTTAAAATTTTGTTTGCGTATTGTTGACCCACAATGGGCAATAGCTCATCTCAGCGCCGTGACTGCAGCTCGAATTCATTCCCCAGTTAACGAATATCATAACAAGACCACTGAAGGACATGAGTATTCCGAAGAATGCCATCATTATAGCCGGTAGTTTATGCCAGGTCTTCCATGAACTGGGTTCGAGGCGTATGTAACACAACGCCGGAAGGATGTACGCCAACGGTATGGCAGCGAAGACTCCCTAAATCATGTAACGAAAAGATTAACAAGCAATATATTGATGAAAGCAAAACGATGTGTCTTCTTACGTTGAATTCCAGCACGATGCTCAAACAGTCGGTGGAGAAAGATATTAAACACGTCGCAGTAACAAGTGAAAAGGTGACGATGATCTTTGACAGGAAATTTGTTTTGCTGGTGGATTCTTCACAACTGCCATCCGGTCCCGATAAGGTGCTCATTATCAAATCGCGAGCCACGAAACATTCGATCGGCGATGTTAGTAGAATCGTCACGCAAAACATTATTCTAGCGGCATTCATCAAGTGGTCTCCACGGCAATAATTTTCCAATAAATCGCCTAAAATTGCGGTTTATAGATTGAAAAACAAAAATAGGCATTTATCAGCAGGCAATTGGGGTCACAGATGATATCAAATATAAATAAAGAAAGCGGGTGATGTGGGTAGCGCCATCATGGTGTGCAAAATTCTAAATATTTCGAAAACGGAGTCCCAATTTTATTTGGAATTTGTTTCCACGGCCCGCGAATAAGCAAATGCTCCTGTGTCGGAGAAAAGCGTACCTTGAACGAATCCAGTGAAGGTGGCATAGCCAAACAAAGCGAAGAAGATTTCAATGAGGGCCGAAGTGAAAACGGACACGTGTGTAAGTCGTGCCCAACGGGCCTCTGTTGGTTGTTTGAGAGAGCCGTACAGCAAGAAGGTGGAGTGGTGGCACATGTACGCAAACGAAGCAATAGCAACCGCTTGAGTAATCCCAGGTTTTGCCAGGACCCAAGCGTCATTTGATTGCGGTCTGCAAGTAAGCATATAGACGCACGTAATATTTGCATATATACGATTAAACTGCACATTTTAGCGATTCTGATTTAATCATAAGATAACTTACACGAAGGGGCCGAGCGTGAATAGGCGGATGATGATTGCGAACAATACGAATGCGGTGACAACTAAAGAAATGAATGAAACTCTCGCAAATTTCGCCATTCCGTCGCAAAGAGATAGGGGAAGCGACAAGCACAGTGTCCTGTTTTCCATAAATAAAGGTATTTCTTTAAATAAATTGTTTGTTCTCCACGTGAAGAAAGGCTAACTCGATATGCTGATTTTCCAATAAAATTAGATAAATAATGGAGTGAACTTACATGATTGTTATAACGAGCTCCCGGCGCACCCAAACGCTGCCGCTTTCCAGGCCGGCGTAATACGTTAGAACTTTTGTTACGGTGTCGCCGACGATAACGTTGTAGCTGATCATTGCTGGTGTACATTTTTTTTTAAATGAAGGAGAAATCGTAAGAATGTGTACAATTTAAAAAATATTTATAACTTAAATACCAATGAACGGGTAAATGAATTGCAAGAGTGATAGCACTGAATATCCAACTTTTCCAAAAGCAGCCTTCATTACACCTTGATATGAATTCGTACCCGAGATCAGGCTTGATCGAATTAGGATGATTAGCGAATAATCGGTGACCTGTAATAATTTCGTTATAGGTAAAGCAAATTTAAAACGTATATACATTTTTGAATAAAGTCTTTTTTTTGCTCATTGCTGATAGTTTTTTTTAATGACTTTTACTTTAAATGGATATGTTTTGTTTTATTATAATTTTGTTTTTGTACGAGAGACAACAAGTGCACATCGGCACATACGCGTTTTCAAGGATCCAAAATGTGAAAACAGCTTCACGTGACAAAGGATAAATATTGTGAAGTGTAACTTCAATATACTTTACCATTCCCAAGCCGATAATGAGGATCAGTCCTAAAAGTAACGTGTAAAATGTTTTGAAAGCGGATCCGTGTGAAAAATAAGGTGAATGGAATTTCTTATCGTAATTAATAATGTAAACGATATAGACGCTCCGTTGATTGACATACCCAAAAGAATTCCGGCTTGATTTAGCTGAATCCACATAGCAAAATGGCATAGGTCATTATCGATTTGAAATCAACACGTACAAAGTTTTCTTTTTTACCGCAAACGCCATTCCTGGAAATGAAAAGAGATTTTTCTTTTTAAACCAGAGTTATTATACCGTTAAACTGAACTGGGAATCGCAGTGGTGATTACTTAATTGATGAAAAAGAGTTCAGAAGTTAAGTTGCCAATATCTTACATAATGATATCTACTTTTTATTTACTCGAACGATAAAGGACAAAAAAAATCAAAGTTGATAGCTTTTGTTTTAAAATAAATTTCTTCAATTAAATTTTTGGTTTCACCGGAAATGTAAAAATCAGATAAAAATTCAAAAGTTGACTTACCAATAATGCCACTTCCTACGATTGAGTTGACGTAATTAAACGACGCCGCTACAAAAACAAAACAAAATTTAAATATCTGTTTTCAAAATATCATTCTCCCTATAACTAAACTGACACAATTACACATTACAAAAACTGAACTTTAAAGATCTGCTACTAGAGTAGACAATACGATTGATTCATTTTCAAAACGAATTGACCATCTCTTAAAACATAGATCCAATCCCTGAAGATTGGCCCAATAAACATAAGCGGAAAGTTTAAAAAAAAAAGTTGGATCGATAACACGCCCCCTTACTTTAAATTTGAGAAAACATCTTCATAGCTGCTTACGTCTTTTTCGTGGGATTTTCAATCGCGTTTAACTTTCAATCCTAACTACGTTAAAATACCATAAATGCTTTAATAAATTGCCCAGTACAATGTAAACGAAATCCAAAACTTTCATTGCTATAAGCTCGATGAAAAAATCCACCTTATTTAAAGAAGAATTAACTTAAACAAACAATACGTAGGATTTAAGATGCAAATACCTAAACGACAATCAAACTTTAAAGCTAGATCGTTCGCGTGCAACGATAAATGTTCGCTTAACATAATTTTGATTGATCACATCTACCTGGTAAACTGCTGCAATCTTTCTTCCCATCCTCGTCCTTCTACAAATAAGCAAAATCGAATTTCCGTCAGAATTAAAAAAAAAAGAAAACTAAAACAAAGTACTGCTTACCGCGTGTTGGCCTTCAACGGACAATATGTGCCTCGTTTCCTCCTCGCAAGTTGCATCGCTGGCATCCATTACTTATCAACTTGTTGAACTGCGTGTAGTACGTTGATCCGTCACAGCGACAGGTTTGATGCCACGACGCGAGGAAACTTGTGCACAGTGTCCCTCTCAGCTGCTGTTGTCCAAGAAAACATAAATAGGTAAATACTTGTCAAATATTTGATTTCTACGTGAATGTACTTATACCTCTCGATCGATCGTAGAAAAACGACGATTTTTTCAGTAAGAGACGACGTGTTGTACTGGGAAGATATCTTGATCAAAACCTGCTCGACGGGCTCCACAAAGGGGGGAAAAAAATGCATAAAAAAAGGTGTGCGCATGCACTTGGCGGAAGTAGGCGGGGCGTGACGGCGGAGGTAACACAATACAAATCGATAAAGCTTACGAGAAAAATCATTAGGAAATTAAGGCTGGAAGAGCACAACCCTTAGAAAAGAGGGTTCGCTCTAGGTACGCGATATTGATTTTTGCTTCGCAAGGAGAGAAGAGGGCTCCGGATCAACTTCCGAATTATGACATTCCAGCAAAGGGTGGCCGCTTGTTGTGTGTGCCTAAAATCAATTCACAAGCCATGACCTACAAAGTGCAGGCCTTTTGTAGAATTTAGTGTGAAAATGAAAGCCAGTCTGTATTTTAATAATGTTTCCGTGTACAAGTTTTAACATTAGGCCAACGTCTGTGCGCCTGCAGCCGAAGATCCAGGACGGTTCATACCCCACGAGAGGTAGTCCGACTTTGTTGCAGCCGTATATTCGTCCACCAGGTTTTGAATGACGTCGCGGGAATCATCCATTTCGTCAAGGCTATCTTGAAACATGGCTTCCTTGCGGAACTGATCGAGAAAAGCTTCTCGTTTCCTCAGTTTATCAAACTGTTGCAGCGTCCGCGCAAAAAGCTGAAACGAATAAAGAAAAAGATAATTGCCATCGAACTGTTGCTATTAAGTGTGACTCTGCTTACAGTGGAAATGCTCGTATGGTTGGCCAACATCAAACCGGATACGCGATGCGATGTTGTGACGTAAGGCGACTTGCGCGAAAGAGCCACTTGGATGGAAGCCGGACCCCAAGGGATGAACTGTGCGAGTTTTCTTTCACGAATCCTCTGGAGCGATTTGTGGATCTGCGTTGGGTCTACTTCTCCCTAAGGAACTAGAAGTTAGAACTTGCTGAATACTAAAACGAGGAGGATTCATTTACTTGGATAATGTTGAGAATAGATGTGTAGCAGTGCGAGCCATTGCGGTCGGGCGTCGTAGAGACCATCATGTTTTGGGGCTGTAGCAAACGTCTCATAACATCCAGGACAGTTGTTTTTCTTACTGAAGTTTCCTGTTGATTTAGGATTATTCAATGAAATATGTTAAACCAGAGACTGACTATATTCTTACCTCGTGGTCGTTCGTAAGTGGAGTATAGCCTGTCATGAGGAAATGTAGCCGAGGTGTCGGAATAAGCGGGGCGACCAATCCTATGAGGTCGTTGTTCATGTAGCTCGGGTATCTCAAGGTGGCGGTTGATGCAGACATTATGGTAGAGACGAGGGAATTGATTTGCGTAAACGATGGCGTTTCAATGTGCAGCCGATCGGTGGCAATCCGATTCAGGGCCGTGTTGTCCAAGACTACGACGCAATCGGCGTTCAGCGTCAATCGTTTCAACGTCAGCAGTGAATTGTAAGGTTGAACAACAACATCGCTTTTTAGGAGATAGAGATATGTGAGTCCATGATTTTGTTTCTAATTTTTTTTTATGATTATATTTTACCTAGATTTTGCTAGATTTGGAAATACGCTATTGAACCAATTTCTTTGGGTAGCGTTCCGATATTCTTTCTAGCATGTACGAACCTAATCCAGAACCTGTTCCTCCAGCAATTGAATGGCAAACTGTGAAAGCCTGTCAATAACATAATGAAACAATAAATACGCTTGATGGCGATAGCGCTTTTTTTTCTTTTCTTTCGCACCTCCAGGTTTTCACTGCCTTCGGTATCTCTGTCGATAATATCGAAAATTTCATCAAAAGTCTTTCACCATCCTCCACCATGTTTTGAAAGGTAAATATTTTCTGGATTGTACAACTAGTAAACAAAATACATCATTATTCAGGAGTAAAAGTAACATTTATGATATTTTATACTTTGGTATATGGAGATTTCATTATTGTGTTTATAACTCAAGGTTCTAAATCAAGTAGGACAGCCCGGGGAATGTAGTGTTCGTCATCAGCCTAGCATTATAAATAAAAATGTTAATACTATATAAATGGTGAACATATGTTGCATTCATACTGTACTTACAAAAGAAAAAAATATACAAATCATAAAGCTGAATATTTTTCAAGATAACATTATATTTGATACAAACCTGGTAAAAGAAGACATCTTTTCGATCAACACCTTCAGTGGCAAAGTCCTCCAGTACTCCTTCTGAACTAATTCCATGTTCTGCACAGAGCTTCTTCCAGAACTCGAATCCGACTGTATTGAGGGATCAACATTAGAAAATGTTAAGACAATGCCATACAGAAATGAATGCTAGTGGAGAGCAAAGAATTGCTTTCAATAGTTCTAATAAAGCAAGAAATGTTGATTGACATTTGCGCGTAAAAGGCTTTTAATAGCTAAAGGTGAAGTCTTAATAAAAACGAATTTTCTTTCTCTGAATGGCAATAGTTGATTACTTTGATTTCCACATTGCCCCAGTTGTAGGGTTATGACTTCACTAGGCATCGTTTTTCGGTTCCCGTAAACAACAGTTTTCTTAATAAACTATTTCCTGTTTCAATTAACAGATGAACAGTTGGTGTTTAGGCGAACACAACAAACTTGTTTAGCGCTCAAAATTTAATTTCTCTTTCTGCTTTATCAGCAGCAAATGTGCATTTTTGCTAGTGAATCCAAGAGCGAAAAATACATCAATAAGCGCTTTGGTTTTCATTGCGTATTGCAAATTTGCGATTTTAGAATTAGAAATTACGCTTTTGATCATAAACCGCAATGCTCAAAAATTTTGTGCTACCCACTAATTTAACTTTCCATAAATTTTAATTTTCTGATTCTAAAAAGTTAAATAACTAAAGAAGAATTTGATTTTAAATTTTTCTTAAGTTTTAAGAAGATTTTCAAAAAAACTTATGTAGGCCAAATGGAATTGTGTCTCACACTGTTTTTCAAAAAAATCGTTCAAATAACGTAACATCAAGAAAACGATCAGATGGCCTAGCCTACGGTTTTGCGCTGCGAGCGAAAAAAATTAAATTGTAGATGGAAACGAATAAACTGATGGCGTATAGCGGAGTCTCAAAATCGACATACTAAACTATACCGACATTTTGTTTGTAGCATTTGAGATTTATGTTTTTTTTTAAACATGAATTACAGAAAAAATTTGTTCGTATTTCGCTTACCATGCAATGCCTTGATAAAGCAACTTTAATATAGTTCACAAGACTGGCCAACTAATGAATCCGCTCATCTCTTTTTATACCACCGAAACCATCCGTTATTTGAATATCAACTTGATTTTCGCAAGAGGCACCAGCCTCGAAAACAGTATCACGCAACCCCTGTAGCTAATAAGAACAATGAAAAATCAGTCTTTCTTTTGCCTTCTTAGAGTAACCACTTCAAATTCGTGTTTCTCCCTTCCCAAACGGTGTTGACTTTCTTCATATAACAATTCATTCCATTTTAAAAAGCGAAGTGCCTCTTGTATATATACTTCATCTTCAGCATCATTTTATCGTGCCCTACCGTTTATGTTGTTCGCTCTACACTGCTGTGCCTTCTTATTTTCGTCTTCGGCAGCGACGTGCGGTATTGTTATATATATATATATTGTTATTTTGTATTTATCATGGCCTATAGTCGAGATAATGTGTTTCGTCGTACGTTTCACATTATACGCCCCACATTTCATTTTAATTTCGATTGTCATGAATTAGTAATTTTTTCATCGGAGAAATTGAATGCAATATAGATAGGCTACTTTAGTTCAATACAAGCCTTGACATGCTTATTGATGTAATTGTAGAAGGCGTAGACTAGAAACGAACATATTGACAATTTTTTTTTAAACGTACAAGACCTGATCAAAATATTTTCGGCAACAACGAAAATTTTGTGGTGTAATTTGCGTTTTGGCCTTAAATTACCTGAAATAACAATTATTAGGACCGCTGACCATTTATTGGAAATTTATTGAATAATCCTTTCATTCCGGCTTAAATATCGCAATAAAGCCATTGCCCATCCAGTCGTGCAAAAGCTTGAGAGCCTGCCTCATATTGGCATATTTATTAATGTAACTAAACGTTTACTTTGAACTTTCATTTCATCTCCCATACAAAAGTAGGCTTTATATATAAAGCCTACTGGTGTCACTCACTCTTCACCCAAGAACTCCCATCCTCCCTAACAACCCCTACCGCTTCCTCCCACCCCCCCCCCAAAAAAGAAAGTGTTTATGGGTTAAGAGATATAAGAAAAATGTAAATGTTTTATTGATTTTCTCTCATTTATTTAATTTCGAAAGGAAAAAATAATGATGGTAGCTGTTCTTCTAGCAATCGTCTCACTGTCACTACCTTCTTGTCCCTATTTTATCGCCACCGGCTGGCCAATAGCAGAAAATGGAGAAGTTTGTCGATCGCAACGTTTCAAAAACTTCAGATTGGATTACTACACATGTGCTGCTAACTTGATTAAGCCGTGGTAGAAATGAGTGGGACAATTAGTTCGTAAAACTATTCGATTTTTTTTTTCTTATTTAGGAATGATATTGAATACTGCAATCCGGCAAGAATTCTAGGGAATGGAAAATCCACCTTAAGAAATGCGCAGCTAGAATTTTGCATCGTGGGATACCCGTGCTTAAAACACTGGGAAAAAGAAAACTACTCGTATTATGTCGAATCCAATCATTTGCAATGATATTGGGGTTACTGTAAACCGCCTCACGATTTATGAGAACGTTTACAGTTTTTAAAATATTAATAACTTTAATATAGGCCTACCAATGAACGGGTAGATGAATTGCAAGAGTAAAAGGACTGAATGTCCAACTTTTTTAAATGCAGCCTTAATAATAGGCCTACCTTGATATGAATGTGTACCCGAGATCAAACTTGATCGGATTGGAATGATGAGCAAGTAGCCTATAAGCAGTGACCTGTATAAAGACGGTAGGCTACGTGTCAAGCAGTATAAAACGTTGGGAAATAGCTTTCTTGTTCATCGCTAACAGGTTTTTTTTTTAATGATTTTACTATGAATGGATATGTTTTGTTTGTTTTTTGAAAAATTCTTCTGTTCTCTACGAGAGACAGAAAGTGGCACATCGGTATATTCGTTTTCAAGGTTGTCAAAGATCCAAAGTGTCAAAACAGCTTCACATGCGACAAAGGATAAATATTGTTAGGTGTATAGCCTCTATACTTTACCATTCCCAAGCCGAGAATGAGGATCAGTCCTAAAAATTATGATGCGTAAAATGTTTTGGTAGCAGTCCATATGAAAATTAAGGTGAATCGAATTTCTTGTTTAAAATAATAATTGAAACGATGTAGACGCTCTATTGGCTGACATATCCAAATTCAGGCTTTTTTTTAGTTGAAAATCCATATTTTAAAATGGCATGAATCGTTATCGATTTGTTAATTTCAAAAGTGTTCTTTTTTTACCGCGAATGCCATTCCTGGAAATTAAATTAAATTTTTGTTTTTAAACCAGTACTGTTGTGCCTTTAAACTTTGCAGGGCATTTTTTTTTTTTTTTTTTTTTTTTGTTTAATATTTTATTTTCGGGAGGACTCAAAGTTGAGTGTTTCCCTTTACCGGGCAGTTTTTGACATAGAAAAGTTTGGACACATGCCATTTGAAGGTGGCGCCTTTGGGCATCGCAGTATCATCCGTTGCCGGATTGATAGGAGCAAGCGCGAGAGGGTAAGAAATACAAACACTCTTTACATTATAAAGTGAAGAGGAAATATTTAAGGATGATTGGAGTGGGACGCTCTTTCAAGTCTTTTTGTAGAAATGATAAACGAGATTAATGCTTTGAAAACATGGTGGTGCTTGTGAAATGATTGGAGGGGTGGGGGCCATTGCTGTAAGGTCCGGCGGCAGACCTGCTCGAGCGGTTTCCTTTGAGTGGTGAAGAGTGGGCAGGTGAATAGAAAATGCTCTGTGGTCTCCGCATCTCCTGAGCAAGGACAATTACTACTATCCTTAAATTTAAATCTGTGTTGGTGGGAGTTGAGTAAGGAGTGGCCGGTAAAAATTTAGATCGCTTGGTGTGGAAGGCTTGGGGATTTGAGGCTGAGGAAACATTTTGGGCTGGGAAAAAAACGCTTTGTTATTTTTTGCAGGGCATCGAAATGATATTTAATTGAAAGAAACTAATTCAGAATTAATGCTGCATAGTACCTTCTTTTTTGATTACTCGAATGATTAAGACAAGCGTATAATAAAAAAAGAAAAAAAAACAATTTTCCGCCCGGTGGGACTAACATCTAGCGAAAAATGATTTTCTGCGTGGAGGAAGCTTTCGTCCGATCACCCCGACCCAAAACCCTCGTTTTTTGTATAGTAAGCCCCGCATGGCGCAAGAGGGTACCCCTTTTCTGAGAGGAAAGATAGCCATAGTGGAGGAACCAGTGGTCCATTTGACCATGGTTCAGTCCGCTGAACGGAAATTTGCCACCTATCGAACATTCATTGTGGTACTGAAAAAAATTAAAAATTTTTCTATTTTCATCTTCAGAGACATTTCCACAAATGACACAAGGGAATTTCCGTCCAAATTTGGCTTTCAAATCAGACATTCAAAAAAAGAAAAACGACTCGACAAACAAAATGATTATGGAAACACAAAACTATGAAGCCGAAACCGCTGAAACACGGTCGAAACCCAACAAGCAACAACGCTTATTGCCTATAGTTCAGTAACAGTACGCATGGTGGCAGCAGTCAGAATATGTACATTTGCCACACTCCCCCTCTATACCACCCATCGGGTGATCTCAATTCTCAACTTTGAAAAATCCTCCCGTAAAAAACTGGGACAAGGCCTTATGGCCGAATCCAACAGAGCGGCATCTACTCTTACACCATTCCTGCATGGTTTAAAAGAAAATCTTTCGGCAACATCGGAAAGATCCGTAGTCTTTTTTGCCTTGCGGCGTTAAAGGATCTGAAGCGCAGATAATGACTTATTTTCTAAGGCAACAGTTATTCAGACAACTGCTGACCGTTTATTTACAATTTATTGAATCTTCCGCTCAGTCCGACTTAATTATCCTGAAAGCAAGCGCCATCCAGGCCGTGTGCAATATAGCTTGACACTCCTGTGCCTCATCATATCAGCACATTATTATTGTAAGTATACTTTTACGTTGGTCTTTAATTTTAGTTCTTCTCCCATACAGCCTTGTTGTTGTTTGTAAATTATTATTTTTAATGTTTATAATTAAAAGGTAATAACAAGTCCAGAGCCAATAAAATTTGATGACTAGAATTTCCTTAACTTGTTTCACTCTTCTTCTCCCCGCCCTCTCACAAAAAAAAAGAAAATGTTATATGGATTAGAAGATATATTACTAACACACAAGAGGGATCACACTTTATTCTAATGACTTTCGTTTTGCGAAGGAAATATCTAAAAAAATGTATAAATCTTAGATTGATTTTCTCATTAATCTTACTTACAAAGGAAGAAATGAAGGTAGCTGTTCTTCTAGCATTCGCCTCACTAGCTCTTTGCCCCTATTTTAGCGACGCCGGCTGGCCAATAGCAGAAAATGGAAAAGTTTGTCGATCGCAATGTTTGAAAAACTTCAAATTGGACTATTACACATGTGCTACTAACTTGCTTCAGCCGTGGTAAATTTGAATGGGATGATTTCTTCGTCAAACTAGTCGAATTAAAGACATTTTTTTTTTCTCATTTAGGAATAAAATAGAAAAATGCAATCCGGCAAAAGTTCTAGGGAATGGAAAATCCGTCTTAACGAAGACCCAACTAGAATTCTGCACGAGCGAGTGTAGCACGCAAGGTTACTCTTACACCTGGTGCTGGACGCCCACGAGCTGGGACTATTGCGAACCAAGTTCGACTAGGGTTCGGCAACATATAACAAGATGGGGCGAATATTGCACAGGTAACTTTAAACATAGACTGATGTCATATAAACACGGAGAACGTGCAAGTCGGAATGAAATCAAGTGTATAGCAAGAAGCAATTTTCCATTCCAGGACCCTGCACCAAAGATGGAACGGACTACTACTGGTGTAGGCGTGGCTCGGTTTACGACTCGCTTGATACTTGGGATTATTGCTCACCAGAAGTAGGACTAACGCGATACGCGTTCAAATGCAAGCCGGAACACCCGTGCGCCAAGCATGGGGGAAAAGATTACTACTGGTGTAATATCGAATCCAATCATTTCAAATGGGATTGGGATTACTGCAGTCCGCCTTACGATTTGTATGAGTACAAGGATGATTATACTTTGAACTTTGTGGGAAATTTCAACGTGCCGGACGACCAAGACTTGCAACAGAGTTGTCAAGTCAGGAGCAAACGCGCGTCGGGAGATTGGACCAGCTATCCGTTTGTTTACCGTATTTTAGCCGGCGGAAGAATTTTGCCTCAAGAACGGGACATAGATGAAGGAACCGGTTTTGATGGGATAGTAAGCAGAATGCTGCGCGACGGTCGGGAAAGACCAACCATAAACCAACGAATCCAAATTCCCAGACATGTGGCTGAGAACCCAGATGACACTCCGTGGATATCAACATCTGCAAATTTTGAACTGCAAGATTGTACAATTCGAAGCAATGTTGAAAGGCGATTCAGATACACTTCTACAAATGCCCACTACCTCTATTTGGTTACTATAGATGTCCGCTACCTTATTGCTGGAACCAATCAAGCTACTGTTGTTAATTTGAATGACGATCGTGTCAGGAATGCACTGCTCTCGTTCAACAGGAAGGCTTACAATTATGCGCGTACATGGAAAGAGGTATTGATCTATTGGGAAATACCACCCCATGCCATAGTCAACACCAGAAGATACTATATCAATCGATACACATTTAAAGTGGAATTCGTTGATATTCAAAATCCCTATTATTGCGGAGAAGCGTGCAAAGGCCAAAGACCGAAGGATGAAGATTTTTTCGATGAGGATCGCTCATACGGCGGGGGATACCCTAACTACTTGTAGGCTAGATAACTCCAATTTTGTTGAACGAAGTGAATTTGTATCAATTACTCATATTATATAACTAACAATGAGCTGTAATCGATTAACTTCCGCAGAAAGAAGCTTAGTAGAAGAACTGTGCGAGAGAAGCAACAACACATCGCAAACCAATGAAAAAGAAAATGCAACTAATCTTCCTGCTTCCTTGATTAGTATAGCCTTAACCCTCTGCCCCTTACGCAAAATGTTATTGTCTTTTGGTTTTGGTGTTAAAAAATTAATGTAGCTATTGCAACTTTCAATCGAAATTGAGTACTATAGCATCTGGCTTTATTTTATCGTGAGAATTATTCTTAGTGGTCCTTCATTTACTTGAATACTCGTTTATATAGCCTACCTTCGGCAACTACCTCCCAATGCAGTTTTTGAAGCTCCTGTTTTAGGGATGGTCCATACATTGTTTGCCTGGAAAAATGATACGTTGGCTGGATGCTTCTGACAATAAACAGTGCAGTGTTTTGAGTTGGCTATAAGATAGCCTTGAACTTCACTAATCAAAGCGGTCATTCATAATGTTCAAACTTCAAAGTGTATGACACGAGACACCTTCAGCTTTGTAGTAGATATCATGTAAGCCTATACAAAATCGCCAGTTCATTAGTCATGATTTTTAAACCTCAATGAAACAACATTTAAAGCACACACAACAATTGTAGACTACATAGAACATTATTAGGCTATGTGCCTCCACACTTAAAATTTTGTTTGCTTATTGTTGACCCACATGGGCGATAGCTCATCTCATTCGAATTCATACCCCAGTTAACGAATATCATAATTAGACCACTGACGGACATGAGTATTCCGAGAAATGCCAACATATAGCAGGTAGCTTATGCCAGGTTTTCCATGAACTGGGTTCGAGGCGTATATAACACAATGCCGGAAGGATGTACGCCAACGGTATGGCAGCGAAAACTCCCTAAATCATGTATAATAATAACGAAAAGGTTAAAAAAACAAGCAAACAATATATATTGATGAAAGCCGAACGATATGTCTTCTTACGTTAAATTCCAGCACGATGCTCAGACAGTCGGTGGAGAAAGATATTAGCCTAAACATGTCGCTGTAACAAGTGAAAAGGTGACAATGGTCTTTGACAGGAAATTCGTTTTGTTGGTGGATTCTTCACAACTGCCAATCGGTCCCGATAAGGTGCTCATTATTAAATCGCGAGCCACAAAACATTCGATCGGCGATGTTAGTAGAATCGTCTCGCAAAACATTATTCTAGCGGCATTCATCAAGTGGTCTCCACGGCAATAATTTTCCAATAAATCGCCTAAAATTGCGGTTTATAGATTGAAAAACAAAAATAGGCATTTATCAGCAGGCAAATGGGGGTCACAGATAATATGAAATACAATAAAGAAAGCGGGTGATGTGGGTAACGCCATCATGGCGTGCAAAATTAAAAGTATGCCGAAATCTAGTTAACGGAGTCCAGATTTTATATTTTTGATTTGTTATCGCACTAGCTGATAAGCAAATGCTCCTGTGTCGGAGGAAAGCGTACCTTGAACGAATCCAGTGAAGGTGGCATAGCCAAACAAAGCGAAGAAGATTTCAATGAGGGCCGAAGTGAAAACGGATCCGTTTTCGGACTTGTCGACACGTGTGTAAGTCGTGCCCAACGGGCCTCTGCTGGTTGTTTGAGAGAGCCGTACAGCAAGAAGGTGGAGTGGTGGCACATGTAGGCAAACGAAGCAATAGCAACCGCTTGAGTTAACCCGGGTTTTGCCAGGACCCAAGCGTCATTTGATTGCGGTCTGCAAGTAAGCATATAGACGCACGTAATATTTGCATATACGATTAAAACTGCACATTTCAGCGATTCTGCATAAAATAACTTACACAAAGGGGCCGAGCGTGAATAGGCGGATGATGATTGCGAACGATTGCGAACAATACGAATGCGGTGACAACTAAAGAAATGAATGAAACTCTCGCAAATTTCGCCATTCCGTCGCAAAGAGATAGCGACAAGCACAGTGTCCTGTTTTCCTTTTAAAGGTACCGTGTAAAATGTTTTGAAAGCAGATCCGTTTGGAAAATATGGTGAATAGAATTTCTTATCGTAATTAATAATGTTAACGATATAGATGCTCCGTTGATTAACATATACCCAAAAGAATTCCGGCTTGATTTAGCTGAATCCATATTAAAAAATGGCATGGATCATTATCGATTGGAAATGAATATCAAAAGCTTCCTTTTTTACTGCAAACGCCATCCCTAGAAATGAAAAGGAATTTGTCTTTTTCAACCAAAGTTATTAGACCGTTAAACTGAACCGGGAATCGCAATGGTGATTACTTAATTGATGAAAAAGAATTCAGAAGTAAGTTGCCAATATTTTATATAATAATATCTCCTTTTTATTTAGGCTACTCGAATGCTAAGCACAGCAGGCGCGTATAATTTTAAAAAATCAAAGTTGATAGCTTGTGTGTTAAAATTAATTTCTTCAATTAAATTTTCAGTATCCGGAAATGTAAAAATCAGATAAAAATTCAAAAGTTGACTTACCAATAATGCCACTTCCTACGATTACGATTGAGTTGACGTAATTAAACGACGCCGCTACAAAAACAAAATAAAATTTAAATATCTGTTATTACAATATCGTTGTTCTTATATTTTGCTCTCTTAACTAACACACTCACACATTACAAATACGAAACTTTTGAAGCTGCTTACGTCTTTTTCGTGGGATTTTCAATCACGTTTCACTTTCAATCTAACTACGTTAAAATACCACAAATGCTTTTAAAAAATTGCCCAGTAAACATTACCAACGAAATCGAAAAATTTTGATTGCCATGAGCTTGCTGAAATATATAGGATTGAGGATAAAAATACCTAAACGACAACCAAACTTTGAAGGTAGAACTAAAACGTTCGCGTGCAATGATAAATGTTCGCTTAACCACTAGGTACATCATTTTGATTAATCACATCTACCTGGTAAACTGCTGCAATCTTTCTTCCCTTCCTCGTACTTCTAAAGATAGCCAAATCGAATTCTAGTTCAGATTAAATAGAAAATAAACTAAAACAAAGTACTGCTTACCGCGTGTGGATGTTGGCTTTCAACGGACAACATGTGCCTCGTTTCCTCCTCGCAAGTTGCATCGCTGGCATCCATTATTTATCAACTTGTTGAACTGCGTGTAGTACGTTGATCCGTCACAGCGACAGGTTTGATGCCACGACGCGAGGAAACTTGTGCACAGTGTCCCTCGCAGCTGCTGTTGTCCAAGAAAACATAAATAGGTAAATACTTGTCAAATATTTGATTTCTACTTAAATGTACTTATACCTCTCGATCGATCGTAGAAAAACGACGATTTTTTCAGTAAGAGACGACGTGTTGTACTGGGAAGATATCTTGATCAAAACCTGCTCGACGGGCTCCACAAAGGGGGGGAAAAAATGCATAAAAAAGGTGTGCGCATGCACTTGGCGGAAGTAGGCGGGGCGTGACGGCGGAGGTAACACAATACGAATCGATAAAGCTTACGAGATAAATCATTAGGAAATTAAGGCTGGAAGAGCACAACCCTTAGAAAAGAGGGTTCGCTCTAGGTACGCGATATTGATTTTTGCTTCGCAAGGAGAGAAGAGGGCTCCGGATCAACTTCCGAATTATGACATTCCAGCAAAGGGTGGCCGCTTGTTGTGTGTGCCTAAAATCAATTCACAAGCCATGACCTACAAAGTGCAGGCCTTTTGTAGAATTTAGTGTGAAAATGAAAGCCAGTCTGTATTTTAATAATGTTTCCGTGTACAAGTTTTAACATTAGGCCAACGTCTGTGCGCCTGCAGCCGAAGATCCAGGACGGTTCATACCCCACGAGAGGTAGTCCGACTTTGTTGCAGCCGTATATTCGTCCACCAGGTTTTGAATGACGTCGCGGGAATCATCCATTTCGTCAAGGCTATCTTGAAACATGGCTTCCTTGCGGAACTGATCGAGAAAAGCTTCTCGTTTCCTCAGTTTATCAAACTGTTGCAGCGTCCGCGCAAAAAGCTGAAACGAATAAAGAAAAAGATAATTGCCATCGAACTGTTGCTATTAAGTGTGACTCTGCTTACAGTGGAAATGCTCGTATGGTTGGCCAACATCAAACCGGATACGCGATGCGATGTTGTGACGTAAGGCGACTTGCGCGAAAGAGCCACTTGGATGGAAGCCGGACCCCAAGGGATGAACTGTGCGAGTTTTCTTTCACGAATCCTCTGGAGCGATTTGTGGATCTGCGTTGGGTCTACTTCTCCCTAAGGAACTAGAAGTTAGAACTTGCTGAATACTAAAACGAGGAGGATTCATTTACTTGGATAATGTTGAGAATAGATGTGTAGCAGTGCGAGCCATTGCGGTCGGGCGTCGTAGAGACCATCATGTTTTGGGGCTGTAGCAAACGTCTCATAACATCCAGGACAGTTGTTTTTCTTACTGAAGTTTCCTGTTGATTTAGGATTATTCAATGAAATATGTTAAACCAGAGACTGACTATATTCTTACCTCGTGGTCGTTCGTAAGTGGAGTATAGCCTGTCATGAGGAAATGTAGCCGAGGTGTCGGAATAAGCGGGGCGACCAATCCTATGAGGTCGTTGTTCATGTAGCTCGGGTATCTCAAGGTGGCGGTTGATGCAGACATTATGGTAGAGACGAGGGAATTGATTTGCGTAAACGATGGCGTTTCAATGTGCAGCCGATCGGTGGCAATCCGATTCAGGGCCGTGTTGTCCAAGACTACGACGCAATCGGCGTTCAGCGTCAATCGTTTCAACGTCAGCAGTGAATTGTAAGGTTGAACAACAACATCGCTTTTTAGGAGAGAGGGATATCATGTGAGTCCATGATTTTGTTTCTAAATTTGTATTAGTGATTATATTTTACCTAGATTCAGCCAGATTTGGAAATACGCTATAGGTTTGAACCAATTTTTTGGGGTAGCGTTCCGATATTCTTTCTAGCATGTACGAACCTAATCCAGAACCCGTTCCTCCAGCAATTGAATGGCAAACTGTGAAAGCCTGTCAATAAAATAATGAAACAATAAATACGCTTGATGGCGATAGCGCTTTTTTTTTTTTTCTTTCGCACCTCCAGGTTTTCACTGCCTTCGGCCTCTCTGTCGATAATATCGAAAATTTCATCAAAAAGTCTTTCACCATGGCTGTAGCCAGAACCCCAATTGTTTCCTGCACCTCCACCGTGTTTTGAAAGATAAATATTTTCTGGATTGTACAACTAGTAAACAAAAATACATCATATGGTTATTCAGGAATAAAAATAAAATTTATGATATTTTATAGTACTTTGGCATATGGAGAATTCATTATTGTGTTTATAACTCGAGGTTCTAAATCAAGTAGGACAGCCCGGGGAATGTAGTGTTCGTCATCAGCCTAAGATTATAAATATGAATGTTAATACTATACAAATGGTGAAAATATGTTGCATTCATACTGTACTTAAAGCAGAAAACAATATATAAATTATAAATCTGAATATTTTTCAAGATAACATGATATTTACACAAACCTGGTAAAAGAAGACATCTTTTCGATCAACACCTTCAGTGGCAAAATCTTCCAGTACTCCTTCTGAACTAATTCCATGTTCTGCACAGAGCTTCTTCCAGAACTCGAATCCGACTGTATTAAGGGATCAACATTAGAAAATATTAGACAATGTCATACAGAAATGAATGCTAGTGGAGAGCAAAGAATTGCTTTCAATAGTTCTAATAAAGCAAGAAATGTTGATTGTCATTTGCGCCTGAAAGGCTTTTAATAGCTAAAGGTGAAGTGTTAATAAAAACGAATTTTCTTTCTCTGAATGACAATAGTTAATTACTTTGATTTCCACATTGCCCCAGTTGTAGGGTTATGACTTCACTAGGCATAGTTTTTCGGTTCCCGTAAACAACAGTTTTCTTAATAAACTATTTCCTGTTTCAATTAACAGATGAACAGTTGGTGTTTTGTGCAAGCACAACAAACTTGTTTAGCGCTCAAAATTTAATTTCTCTTTCTGCTTTATCAGGCAGCAATGTGCATTTTTGCTAGTGAATCCAAGAGCGAAAAATACATCAATAAGCGCACTGTTTTTCATTGCGATTTTAGAATTAGAAATTACGCTTTTGATCATAAACCGCAACGCTCAAAAATTTTTATTACCCACTAATTTAACTTTCCATAAATTTTAATTTTCTGATTCTAAAAAGTTAAATAACTAAAGAAGAATCTGATTTTCAAATTTTACTTCTATAACTGACCGCTACGTGACTCTACTGACAGTACATGCTTAGGCTTAGGTCTGCATCGCATACTATGTCACGTTTTTCCTATTACTTTTTTGTATTCACGTTTTTCAAGGCCGAAATAGCGAAACTAGAAATTGTGTTTACCCACCGGCCTTGCTGCTTAGATAATGATATATAAATCAGCGCGATCAATTGGCAATTTTTTTAATTGAGACAAATTTCGCAGCTTGATGCCTGATGTAGGAATAAGTGGAAATTATAAAGGTCGTCCCTAAAATGACCATGTTTGTCTATCCAAATATCCTGAACAAATAAAACAAAAATTTTTTTTAGCTGTTTCGTAGGACTTACTCTAAATGAGCTAACGTTTATTCAAAGATGGCGCACTGACATGTTTCACGAAAGAAAAAAAGTCAAGCAGAAAAAAAATAAAACAAACGCTGACGGCCGGAGAAAAGGTAGTTAACGTCGAGAGGGGTTTCTCTATGTTCTCGACTTCGGACGGGAAGACGAAGTGTTACGACCGTGCCTGTTTTTCTTTCCTAGTTTTTATTCCATTCTTCCTAGGCAGTCTTTTTCTTTCTTTTTTTCCGAAATACATTTTCGAGGAAAGAAGGACCCAAAAAAAAATATATATAAATCGTACGCCCATCCGAGCTTAGGAATGCATCTGTTACGAGAAACGACGCTTACGGCGCCGTTTTGAACCGAAAAAAAGGAAAGAAAAAAAAAATAATAATCATAATCCAGCGCAGCCGCGATGGTTGAACGCGATATCCAAAGCTTTTCTTTTTTTTTTTTTTTCTTCCCCGATCTAAGCGATATATTGCGATGCCTCCCGTCGACTTCGTTTTGTATATTTGATGAGCATACGCCGTTCACGGCCACTATATATATACATACGACGGCAGAGATATATACAGTATTATATGTGTACCTAGTACATCTCCGCCATCTTTCTTGATATCATGCAAAAAAGAAAGAAAATATACGAATAAAATAGAACGACGACAGGCTTATATCCTGGGTTTCGTATATATTGTTGCACAGCAAACGTCACAATCCTTTGCATCAATGTATACGTATATACAGGCGGTATGACAAGCTAAAGGATTTTACCTCAAACGACATATGTAATTGAAATAAAGTACAAAATGAAATTCCGCTGCGCATGCCTTTAATGTCATCTCTTGTCCAGTCTTTTGTTTCGTCATCTTATCCCGCAACTGTGCCGTTCGACTCTGCATTCCAAGTCATTTGTTTTTGCTTCTACATCGTGAAAGCGCACAAAAATTAGAAAGAAAAAAGCATTAATTCGTTTGAAACGAAAAAAAAAAATGTTCTTAATTCCGCATTTGGAGCGATGATTCCAGGAGAAAATTTAAATAAGCGGCCGGTGCACATGCTTTTCTAGGTAGACCCCCATCAGCCTTATATGTGTCCTATATATTATGAAACGAACAAATGTAGGACTGGATATTTCAAATTTCCCATTTGTTTATAAATTATATAAAAATTCAGTTGACCTGCACTTCGTCAAAAGTTACGAAATTAATGTGATGAGAACAGATTAGGCATCCTTAACTCCAATCATTTTTTTCAATGATGTGCGCTCAATGTTTATTGCGGTATCTCATATTTCAAAGTATTCAACAGTCTATTTGCAACTTATTCCGGAATGGCTGGTATAGCCTACAGCAATCACCTGAATTCCCAACATGCGCTACATAGGAATTTTAAAACACTTGGCAAAAATTTAGCCTGCTTCGCTAAACGTTATAGCAGCATAATGTTAGTGTTGGGGGACAAATTTCGTGTTTAAATATCCACTTGAAATAGGATAGACTATAAAAATATACGCGCAATAATGATACATGTAGCATAAGACTAAGTGTAAACTGTGCCCCTAAGTCTTAAGTGGCTTATGCTTAATAGTTTGAAATGCACATGAAGTTTGGAAGTTTTCTGAGAGAAAAAAAGAGTAGGCTGTGGCGGGAGTCGAACACGGAACTCGGACATCACGGCCGAATCGCATTTCTCAAACCTTTGGATCTTTCATATTAAACTTTGTGGCTTTCCAATGGAACATTTTCTATATAAAATACATTTCCATCTTCTCTTTTATTGACTGTATAGTTGAAATGATGAAATGTTTTTCTTTCTGATTACGTGATTGATTTTTGACGACGTTGATCATTTCGCAAACCCCTTCCGCCTCGCTTGGATTTTCCTTAAAAAAGCGTCGCCCTTGAATGTTTTTTTTTTTTTTTGATTTTGCGTTGACACATCGCAGCTGATTGTCTGGCGATGCAACAAAAAAAAAATTACCCTCTTTCCCCACCCGTGGTTTCCCACGGCCTTGGTGGCTTTTTTTTTTTAATTCTACCCTTTTTTCTGCCTCTCTGCAAAGGGATGAATCTACAAAATCTGTTGCTCTTGATGCATTTTGTAACTTACTGGTATAGGGCTCTGGCTGGGCCCACTTTCACCAATGGATCGAGGTGTTAATGAACACCCATACGAAAATGCTAGTCGATGCTTATCGGACATTAACTTGAGCAAGTTATACAGTCTTTGATAATGAATAATGACATAGCCTATATACGTGGGGAACCATTGTTCACAGTAGCTAGGCTACATATGTTTCATTTTTGAAGTTAATATTTAACAATTGAAACGAGGCTTATTGTAAATACACAATTTTTACTGAATTTAACGTGCCAGAAATTCATTAGCCAAATCAATCAGTAACGGCGCTTAGATCTCAACATTTTTCAAACATTTCAGATATACTCTAAATTTGGCTGTGCATAATTAATTTTCAAAAAATAAGGTCAGATTATGTATCCGCGTATCCTGTTCGCACGGCCTTCTTTTTTTTTTTAAATATTATGATTACAATTTCTTACAGTTGGCCCATTTCAGCCGTTGGAGCAGCGAAATTCCGTTGAATTCGAGCTTAATTGGTGGTCCCACACCCATCGCCAGATAGCTGTTAAGATTCGGTTGCATATTATATGTGTGCATATATACAGTATATTGTCGTATAGCTAGTAGTGTATTATGTGAATTTGAAGCTTTTTATTATGCACGTTCAAAAAAAAAAAGGGTGAATACCAAGTGATACATTTGGAGCGCGTTCATCGTTCCCATAGCGATAGACCTATGCGAAGAAATGTGGGAGAATCGGGGTGAATATTGGGGGCTGCAGCTGCATATCCTTACACAATTTACATATTCACAAGTACGTATATGGGCTGTATAGGTAGGCATAGGGGTTACACGAAACAAAGTGGCGAATCGAAAAAAGAAAATAAAATTAAAAAAGACTTACCGAGTTGCTACAGAAATTCTTGTATATAGTATACGTGTGTTTAATCATTGAACATTGTGTTATCGGCCTTTAGAAATCAACGGGCCATAAATAAATGCCGAAAATATTCACTCGATTGCATAAACGTAAAATTTGTAACGGTAGTCTAAATTTCATTTTTTTTTGCATATTTAATTACGACATTTTTAATTTTAAAAAAGGGGGATTGTTAAGGTTTATTTTCATTCATAAAATTTTCTTTTTTTTTAATATAAAAAAAAATTCGGAATTAAATACTCAGCATATATATATGATTCGACTAAGGATACCGTGCTGGAACATTTTGTCCGCGTCGCTCAACTGGTCAAACGCGTTTATGTGGCGTTAGGGTGGCCGCACGCAAGTTCTCGGGAGACAGTTGGGCAACGGTATGAGGAATATCGAATTCAATGAAAGCGCGTCTTCCCCGAAATTTCGTTTTCAAACATCCCTATCCATAAATCAGTTTATTCAATAGATAAATTGCCCAGCAAGTCCCTGCTTGTTTTCAGTGTCCAAATGATAACGAATTAATCACCGATAATGAAATGATTCACGAGGTTTATGTATACAGAGGCTATATGTTTCTTGTAATTAATGCGCGCTGGAACAGCAAAATATAAAAATAGATTTTGATGTGATTCGCGAATTGCTGCTGCCACACAGAGAAGCAGTCGTTGCCCCCAATATAATAAAATTAGCCATCTACTGATTATATACGATCATTTAAAAAAAAAACGGAATTCGGTGCACATGTTGAACGCATCCCTCAACGTCATCATCAAATTGACCATCAATTCACGCTTAACTGCATTTCTGAACGACAGGGAAAAAAAAAACAACAGAGTTTTTATTGCGAAACGTCGACTTGTTTTTTTTTATTTTAACAGTTATACAAGTCTTTCTCAAAACCTTTCGAGGATTTTTTTTTCAATTGTTTTTTTTTTAAATGGAATATAAGGTATTTAAAAGTTGGCCTTTGTTGTGAATGATGCCTGTTGGCAAACCATCTCGCATTCAACTCTCTCCCACATCATTTATTCCCTTCTTTGCAAAGCCCATCAAGCTTGTCTTATTTTTTTTTCTCCTGAAATATTTGTAACATTTTTTTTTTGTCTTCTCGCTCTTTTTTATACAAATTTTAAGGATACACACACATGCAGTGTGTATACGGCTACAAAAAGATAACACGAAATCTCGTTTCCCTTTTTTTTTCATTTTTCCTCTACTCCTCCCTCATTCTTCTTTTTTTTTTTTATTTATTATATAATTTTTTTTATCTCTAGACTTCTTATATGGTCATCCACATATTTTTCCTTTGGCTTTCCTTTTTTCTTCTTTTTTATTCAAATTTATATATACGCATTCATATATATTTTTTTCTCTTCTTTCAGTTCAAAATGTTTTATTTTTTTTTTTCTGGGAGAATCTCCTAGTAATCAGACAGAGTCAAACGCAAAAAAAAAGGAAACTTCTAAAAAAGGAGTTTAGGATACTTTCTTTTTTTTTTTTTAAATCCTTCTCGGTCGCCTTAGAGCTACAGATGGAACATTTTGATTGGTGGTTTTGCCTTTCGGCGGGACTAGAGCGTTCAACACATTTTTTTTTTTTCATCTTCTTCTTCTTCCATCCTTTTCAATACGTCTCCAGTTCTTACACTCAGTTGCTCGGCTTTAAACGGTTTTAACAATCGGGACCTTGAAAAATGGAATTTTTTTCCCCTTTTTTTTTTTTTTATTCCTGCGTCCCGAAGAGGAAAGAAAGATTATTTTATTTTGTCCATTTATTTTCGCTTGTCATTTAACGGTCACCAGTAATTCAAAAAAAAAAGAAAATAATTTGTCCAGCGATTTAAGAAATGGCAAAACTAACTGACCGGAAGCGAACCCGGAAATGCAAAGGGAATTTTGCATCCGATTGGTACTGATGCATTATATTTTATCGGTGATTCTATAGAAATATACTGTTGTCGCATAATTTTATTCACAAATGTGCCCAGCATAAATTTGAATATTCAGTTCGTAACGACAGGAACATTTCCGCTTCATTGCTAATGTCATTGGCTGGCCATATATGAAATGTACGAAAAAAAATTGCTGAAATCAATAACTCATTTTTTTAAAAAAGAAGAAACATTTGCTGCTGTAATCAAAATTTATATATGCAGCTCTACCATTTCCCTTTTGAATTACCTTGTTAGCATCCCTATTTAAACAAATAATACACACACCGCAGCACATCAACTCTTGTAACATATATAGTCTATATGAACGACAGTTTTCTTTCTTTGATTCAAACGTAACCGAAATCTCTTTAAAGAGAGGGTAGGGTATGTTATATATATGTTCAAGAGTGAATACGGCTATAGGCATAGAGGAAGAGTATTTTTTTTCTCACGCGGGATCGGCCGTTGGAGAGGGAATAAAAAAAACGGGCAAGGGAATTTCAATCGATGCAGTTATATAGGTACAGAGTATAGATTCTAGTGCTGCGGCAACAATGAGCATGCAAAAGAGCTTCTCCGATCTGCATATAACCAACGCGCTCGACTCGAACTGAGAGAGAGAAGAAGAAGGAGGGAAAAAAAAAACCGTTAAGCCAGAAGAAATATGCAAATGGTGTATACGTAATAATAGAAAAAAAAAAGGGTTGCAAGAGAGAGAGAAGGATGGGGCACTACGTGATGTATGGTATATATATATAGGCTATACATGCATACATACGAGCGCCAAAAAAAAAAAATGATCAGGTAAGTTGCATATATTTAAAATATTCGATGGCTATAGATGTTTCCCCTTTGCGTTTTGGGCGCCATTGTCGTGTCATCGAATGTTAGTTAAAGCCTTTTTTGTCGGTCTTCCCTCATCCTCCACCTTCTTCTTTTTTTTTTTGCTTTCTATTTTTTTATTCCCCCCACCACCACCAGCACTCTTATATATATCCGAGCATATGCAAACGATCTTATGCAAAGGAGCCGAGTGAGGGCGCCACAATGAAAAAAAAAAAATCTTTTCTTGCGTTTTACAAGAGTTAGTATATATCTATATAAATAGTCTACCCCCACCATTTTTTTTTTGTATTGCTCTTGCTCTCTCTCTTCCTCTTTCGTTTCTTTGATAGATTTTCTAGCGACGGTTGCTGCTGTGATGGCTGATGCTATACGGTGAGAGAGGAAAAAATCAGGATCCCACGTTATATATTTACATATAGGAATTTATGCGCGTGTATGTGCGCTATACGTACAGGCATCTGCAACAGCCATACAGTTCTCTTTTGCATTTGCATATATAGTAACGATTGAAATATTTTCATGAAAAGACTGTCCCTATCGGCATTTTTCACAGGCCTACTCTATAACCGCTTTTATATAGACCTATAGAAGAACCTATCTACATTTAACTCTTTATTTACGTATACGATAGACGTAACCTTACATAAGAGTCCGTTTTACAATTTTAAAGAATTTGATGCAAAACAATTGTTCTACGTACATTTATTCTGATATTTTAATTGGCTGTTTGTAAAAGCCTTGATTATTATGGCCTTCAAATTGCCTTGACGTAGACCGAACGCCTTTAAAACGTACACAATAATATGTTTCTTGAAAAACCAAACAATAACAAGAAATATTGTTGAAAGAGTCGTTTGTTTTGCAGAAGAAGAGCGTTTGGTTCGAACGACGGAGTTTCTCGGAATCTACATATGATGCACCGTACGCGCCCCAGCACAAATGAGAGGGCCAGTAATCGTTTCTCGGAATCCAGCACAGCCCGCCTCGTACCATCATCAGCACACTCTGTAACCCTTCCTCTCGCAAAAGTGCACGCTTTCGGCATCGGTTATTAGTCAAACGTTTTGTGCCATCTATTTAAGGCGACTTTGGCCTTTTTTTCTCGTTGTTGTGTAATACATTTTAAAACTAAAATAAATTTTTCAATTGTTTTTTTTTTGTTTTTTTTTTGGTTCTTTAGTCGATTCAAATGCTAAATGTTGCACGCGTCCTTCTGAATATGTTTATACTACGTAAACAGGTTAGTCCGTAGACTAGTTATTAGCTGTATGTATAGGGTGTGTGTAGGCTACAATGATGGACAATGAAAAAGGAGGGCTGGCGTGAAGTGTGTGATTTGATTGACCCTATATAGCCTATATATATCAATAGGCGCATTATATGGGTGTGGTGGTTGAGGGGGTACATAGTGGCGGTCATGTTGGTCTGTGTGTATAATATACATTTTGTTATATTTGTAAATATTATATATTCGTCTTTATCCAGCGCTGCCCCTTGTCCCCCCCATCGCCATCTCTCCCTTTCGTTCAATTGTCCGATCCGGATCTGAGGGATGGGGTGGGGGGTATCCCTCCCTATATATGTATATAAGGCCCCATTTTTTCAGAGGGGGAGGTTAAGGGGATGGGGCACGCGTTCCTTTTTGGACTCGATGGCCTTTCATAATATCCCTCCCTATTCGAAATAGCCCCATTCTTTCAAAACAGGTAATTACGTGCTATATAGGCTATATGGATAATCTATAAATAGCCAATCTATTGATTGCCGTGTGCTGTTATTATTTTTTTTCTAATGACATCTTCCATAGCGGTATATATACATAATAAGTCGACAGCTCTTTGTGTGTGTGGGTAGCAGAATGATGGAAGTCAACTCTTTTGTGTCTTTTATTATATGTTCATCGCTTTATACAAAACCTGTATATAAAGTCAAAGTTTAAACCAGTTTTCCAATGACAACAGTTTCTGTTTGAATGAACAGTGTTAAACGTTTGATTCTAATCAGTTATAAATATACCTTTTGTTTCGGTGTGTACGGCTTTTTAACTTCGAAAATCATCTGTCATGCGTCAGTTAAGATAATAAGCAATTGTATAACAATGACGATGGTAGGCCTATAAAAACGTTAACCTGTATGGCAGTGTCTTTATATATCCACATGAAAATGGATCGGTCATCTTTCTGCAATCGCTGAATATGAAACAGACATTTTCCGCTGTAATTTATAGTTTCGATGCGTGTCGTTCTTATCAGCACGTATCAATCAGCTGATTCGTTTCACACACACAAATTCGGAATTGCTCGTTTCGAAATATCGAAAAGCTTATGCAGTGCGAAAACTGCTGAAATCAAATACTTGGTCGTCAGAAAAAAAAAACACGAAAAAAAAAATTGGGTTCGGTATATAGTTATGTACAAGCCAAGTATCAAATTAATTCTGTTAACTCAGCTTTTTTTTTTTTACAACCCGAGTGTATATATGAATTGCTTGTATTGTTTCAGCGTTGGTATGAAATTCGATTAATGTATAGACTACGTGGCCGGCGCTGATTACGTGATGGTTGTGATTATCCAACACAACCAATGACAAACACTTGGCTCATTATCGATGTCATCACACCGTGTTACCTCGATAAAATCAGCCCCAAAGTGGTGTGAAATCAATTGGTGAATATTTTAAAACATTGTGTTGTATTTCAAACGGAAACGTATAGAATTTAATTAAACAAACTGAATTGCGAACTAAGCGAAAAATGTGTTATATACATTTTACCTGTTTGATTTTTCACAAAAGAGATTGTATTCATCGATTTAATTATATATGCATGGGCAAGTAACGATCAGTGAGATGCCCCAATTCCGCAATCACGAATAACATCGAAACATTCGACTATATAATGTATCAAGATTTATATAGCAGCGTGATGAACATCATTTTCTATTTTTTCTTAGCGGGAATTGGACGTTTGGGATATGCAATGATTGGGCGAAATTTCGTGTTGCCTATTGGCGGAGAGAAACGGCGAGCAGTTTGCATTGTTAAACACCTCAAGTTCTTTGACCACGCAGCAGCAGCAGCACATAGTTCAAACATTTTCGTTTCTTTCATTCTTTTGTACATGTTGCTGCCTCACATATCCTTTTTGGAAATGAAAAAACGAAAGAAAGATATGAAAGAAATATGGATGCTGTTTTAACAAGTTTCAGCAAAATGTGATCCATCATCCAGTCCATAATGGTAACTCAAGACCAAATTATCCACAAAAAGAAAATTATCACTCGTTTTTTTTTTTTTAATTTTAACTGGAAACCCTCTTGGAAGTTCAGACACAGATCTACATACACAAGCACTTTGCCCTATAGTCTTTCACGCACATTATATTCAACAAAAAAATAATAATTAATGATAGAATTTTAATATTCAAAACCGACACTGAAAGAAATTTTTATTTCAGGAACGCGTTTTCAGTGGATCCCTAATAATAGTTGAACGAACATCGTGAGTGACAATGTTCAAACGAACGCTCTAAAATAAAAACCCATATTTTGCTTTTTTCTGAAATATCTCTGTCTTTTTCAAACAGTCATATGTTGGGCATCGTTCCAGACTTTTCTCTGATGTGTATAAATATTATTTTATTTTGTGGAGAAGAACAGGATGTTCTCTTGAGGTCGGTGGGTCTATATATCGGGCGTCATGTTGATTTCCAGAGATAAAACTTTACAATTTTTTTTTTTATTCAACAATTTTTTTTTCTTGAAAAACCCTACGGTGCAACAACAATTGGATGAAGACATGGGCGACAAGTTGAGCTCTGGCGAGAAGCGCACTTGCCTGCATTTTTTCTACATTTTGTTTCTTTAAAACGCCTTTTGTTTTTTATTTATTTTGTTCGTCATTTGTGCGCCACTTGAAAGGAAAAGAGAAAATAAAAAGAACAGAGAAAATAAAAAGGGGTATATACACTGAGGTCGTTTTTGGCTCTGATACAGCAAACCGAGAGAGACATCGGTTTGAAATAACTTGGCTTCCATGCCCGTTTTCCCATGGATATTTTTTTTGGGGTTCTTGGCATTTTCTATTTCAATCACCCCCACCATCACCAAACAAGACGCATTTTTTTCTGAGAATATATCCTTTTTCTTTTTTTAAAAGAACAAAAAAAAAAAGGGGGGATGTTATATTTCTAACGATGCGGACGCGTCTGCTGCGTGTGTGTGCGCCTGTAAATCACGGGCACTAATCATATGTTCGCTTATGACATTTCCAGCAAGAGGCAAATGGCGTAGCAAAAGGAGGGGCCACACAGTCGACATTGTCTCTCCACCACCATCATCTCATCTGGTCACAATTTTTTTTCAAAAATAGTTTTCGCTCTCCAATCAACAAAGTGTGTGTATATTATTTTTCCTTCATTTTTAATACGATGCAAAATAGCATGGTGATGTGTCAGCATCGACAAGTGGATTTTGAAAAAAAGAAAAAAATAATTGTTAATTGCTTTGATGATTGAGGTTTATATATCTAGGGGAGGAGGGGAGACACTATATCGATGACGTATATTACGCAATTATTTTTTTTTAATTTTCATTCAAAAGCAGGTTGGGAAATTCACTATCGATAGGTTAGGCCGCCATGTGACGAGAAAAAACCGTTGGGCAATCGCTATCGTTAACTGAACAATACATATCGGGCCATGATACAATATAAGGATGACATATTTAACAAAATCAATCATATTTATATTCAAATGTAGTTCACATTGATAGTTGTTTTATATAGGCCTATAGAGGACTTGTCTAATAAAGCATACAGAAAGAAAATTTAAAAATATAAATAACAAAAAAAATTTTAAATGCTTTATTAGGGACTTTGACGCATTGGCCAACCATCCCAATGCTATGCCAAACATATACAGGAATTTATTATTTTCTCCATCTCTTCTTAATTTGTGTAATTTATCTGTTCCGTGTATTTTTTGTTTGTTTGTTTGTTTGTTCTTGCCTCATTTTCTTCGTTCCAAATTTTTGGTGAGACAAAGATGGGAGAAAAGTCAGCAGAAAGCGTTGCCAAAACACGCGGTGAACTGTCGTTAAAATGTGGGTGCGGTTCTTTCTCCTCCTTTTGTCCTCATTTCGAATCAGTTTTCTGTCTACATCCCCTTCTCGTTATCTTTTTCTTTTTCAAAATGCAAACATTTCTGCCTGTTTTCTTGTGTTGCGCAAATGTTATAAACAGTTGCAAAAATCTATGTAGCTAATGGCATATATCCTATATACACGTTTTACTTTCCTCCCTCCACCTGCACTCCCCATAGTTAAAGTCATTCTATATTTGTATCACGGAATTTGACATGGAACTATTTCCATATGTTTCTTTATAGTTCTGTTGCCTCAGCAACATCAACAGGACAAAGATATCCGGGCGCCTTTGAGCCATTTGAGAGACATTTGCATATGTTATTTGGCTATGTTATATTGTGGTAGTTCTTTTGTTTAGCTTTTTATTAAATTTTTTTCTTGGAAATTGATAGAGGATGAGGTTGTGATTTAATTGGAAAAAAAAAAATTTGGTGGAATGGAGGGGGGGGATCCACGTGGAATTGACGTCCACCTTTTCTTTTTTTAAATGCATATACGCCGAATATATTAATTGGAATTCGTGTTTGATTATACATAGGTGATGGTGATGGGCGAGGGTGTTGAGTTGATTACGGGAAAAAAAGGAGAAGTTTTTTTTTCCATTATGCAGATGATCTTTCTCGGAAATGTTGTAATCTTTTTCTCCGTTTTGGCGAGCGCTGATCGTGTTGAGTATTTGGAAAACTAGTTTTTTAAAAATCGGAGAACAAAGGGACGACACAAAAACTGTACAATGACCAGCGTGACATTTTTTGGATTCACTCTTTTTGTTTCTATTTTTGGTGCTTTTCAGATAAATACGCAGTTTGATTTGTGGCTATTGAAATTTTCCAAACTATCATTTTATGTTGGCATAGGTCTATATACAGTCGATTATCATCAGATGCCAACGACCTATATATAGGTTCATTTCAATATCGACCTTAATTTGCATATATGCAAATTAAAAATAACTTTCAAAAAGTCACCCTATAGGGGAGGGTGGGGCTATTTGGTACAATTTTTTTATTTTCTTCTCTCGTTTCTTAAATTTTTCAAATTTTGACATCCGAAAACATGTAAAAGAAAGTTCAGATAACCCGCTTTCTCGTGCTATTTTTTAATTTGATCTACGTTAAAGATTTCATATCGAAATCAACGTTCAAACACGAAAAAAAAAATGTGTCTACATGCCCCCTAACAGGGCAAGTTGGCAGTGGTGGTGGGGTAAGTTGGCCCCATGTATTTCAAATGGGAATTTCAGTCAAAAATTGATGCTGTAAACAAACTAGAATAACATTACAATAAATGAAAATTTTGTAGTTATTTCAGCGTGGGAAACTCAGAAATGAGTTGTGATAGCTTACATAAAGATTAATAGCGTTAAATCCAAAAAATAAAAAAATACTATACACATGCATGTATGATTCATATGCCAACATGCCCCATGTTGAAATTTGCCAACTTGCCCCGACCCAGGCTGTATTCAAATTACGAAGATTATTACTAATTTATAATTGATTAAAACAAATCCATTGTTACAGTTCAATAGAGGACAAAATTTTCTATAATACTCATATTTTTTAAAAATTATATGCGTATCAGGTAATGATATAATAGATAAATATCGAGCGCGCAACTATTGTGAATTTGATGCAAAAAATTTCATTAATTTCTATTTCCTAAACTATTTGCGATAAAGCTTTGAAATTTCGCACAAAGGTGCGCACGATAAACATCTTTGACCACGAATTATTTCAATAAAATCGCTTGCACACAATTCTTTTAAATTAAGAATTGCAAACTTGCCCTCCTACCAACTAGCCCCACTCTCCCCTAGCAACATATATAGACACATGTAAATATACAACCGTCAGCATACACCACGTCCCTCCTGTCCAATCCACAATGTTAAACAAGAAAAAAAATTAAAACGACTGGCAAAAACACAAAGTTGATTGCTACAACTTTGGTCGATAAAAACAAAAGGTTCCCCGTTCATCCGGGTTTTGCTGGTCGTCAGCGTGTCGAGATGTATACAGACCGTTTTCCGAATCGTTAGACAGTTTTAAACCTGATTGTCTACATCACGCCGAATGATGTATAGCTTTCACAACAACAATGAACTATACAAGATGCACGCGCGTGAGTGTATATAACGTTATTCCAAACGGCTACCGCTCATCAGTGTATATAGCCAAAAATAAAAAATAAAAATATAAAAGAAAAGAGTTTTAAAGAAATGGCAATGAAAACAAACGGTATTAAACATATATATATATAATCTGTCACGCTGTTTGCTTTTTTATCTTGAACGATGTGTGTCTGCGTTTGGACCGTGTTCATTCGGCTTGTTTATATTTTTCTTATATATATACAAAAGGAATATAGAACTATTTGAGAAACGTCAGCTTAATGCATTAACTCCGTTTCTTCTCGTCCCCTTTTTTTTGCGAACGAATTGCCCTGGAAAAATCGTAAAATTCAATGCACGCGGCCTTTTTTTAAAAACAAATGTCTGTCCAGTTTCGTCCCGCCAAAACTAAATAGGCTTCCGATGCATAACGGCTCTTCCACATACAGCCGGAAGAGGAAGCAAACAACAAAGTATATACACAAGCCAATCAAAAAAACGATGAAACCGTTGTTTGAAAAAACCGCCACACGAGTGTACTAGATATACAACCACCCAGTGGCCCATCAAACCCCTCCCGTTTCATATATTGTCTGTGTTAAATGCGCATATAAAAAATCCTATATTTAAAAAAAAAAGGGGTTATATATCTGCTGTGTTGCCGATGGATAGAGAAGAAGGGAAGGGCTGAATAAACTGGTGCGGGTCGCCAAGAACATATAAGGGCTGTGAGTCTTTTTCCTCCATTTTATTTTTTATATATATTTTAAACTGAGCCTATTGTCGCATATATAGACTTATACTGTCGGATATATCTATTGGGAATATAGGGGGGGGTTCCCTCTTTTTTTTATTCATCCTCCAATCTTTCTGTACACTACTTCTCATTGGTCTTCGCAGATCCTGTGTTTTCGGCTGAGGCGGAAAAGCCGACGTCTCGAACGCTGGCAGTAGATTCCGGTCATCCGTCGAACGGTGTACGGTCTCCGCAATCTTCTTGTGCAAAACATTTTTTTTTTTCAGTTTTTCTCCAACCAATTTTTTTTTTTTCAAGCTGTCAGTTTTTAGTTGTTTTGCATATATGCGTGTTTTGTGTTTGTTCTCTTGCCTCAGCAACAGACATTTGTCACCTCTGCCAAATAATATATATATATTGTTTTGTGCAAAAGAAGTTCGTCTATTATATATGCAAAGCAACACTGTTTCTTGTATAAGAATTCCTGTAGTTTTTTATTTTTCTCATTTTTTTGTGTTTTATTTTCTAAAGGAGCGTGGCGGTGGCGTTGGCCGAGCAGACCGGCAGGTTTTTTTTTAATATTTTTTTATTTTGGAATAAAGGAGAAAAAAGCTTCACTCGCCATCGAGACGCGCACGCTCACGCACGCTGCTGTGCTTCTTTCTCTCTCTCTCTCTCTTCTCTTTTTCTCTATCTTTATTTTTTTTTCTCTTTTTCTTTTTCACCCCCCCCCCCTTTTTTTTCGCCTAAACAAAAATTTTATCGGTGGAATTCGGTGTGAGTGCTGTGTTTTGTGTGACCGTGTTTGTCAATCTACGTGATTTGAGAACATCGCCGAATTTTCGCAGTGCTGATTGTGATGTGGATATATACGAAATGAAGTAAGAAACGAAGTGTTTTATTCAAAGTGTCATCTTTAAGGAAAAAAAAAATAGTGTCTTTGGATTTTTGTCGGGTTTCGGTTTTTGAATAAATCGTTCAGTTGGTGAAAAGAAGAAGAAACAAGGAGGAATTAGGACAAAAGTGCTTCATTTCCATATCGACCCCAGGTATATAGTTTCATTTCCATTTAGATATAAGCATCGATTTATGAAAAAAAATTCGGGTCAAATTATATGCCATTTTTTTTGTGCGTTTGAAAGGTAGATTTCGTGTGTGTGCTGTGTGTTTGTTATTATTGTGCGTATCGAAATGAAAATCGGAAACGTGCTGGCGCCAAATCGTGCCTCGTGATTGAAATGTGTCTGCCCCTTTTTATATCCAAGATTTTTTTAGAAATGAAAGGAAGAAAGAAAAAAAAAACTTCACGTTTTTTTGAGCAATTTCGGACGAGCTAATTGGTTCGGGTTTCAAAATCGAATAGGCCTAGAATGATTGAGCATGAAATGTTCAACAGGTCTCTTAATTGATGCGAGCAGGGAAAAAAAAAAATGTTTTACACGTTTCGACCGGCTTCTTTTTTTTTAAATCAATTTGAAATTTTCGATTTGGTTTTAGATTTAGTTTAGAATTTTATTCTGCGGAATTTTGATTGCGTTTTTTTCGGTTGAATTTCACGTGATTTCAATTGAAGGCTGTAGTTTAACACGTAAAAAGAAATGGCGATTATACACAAAATCAAGAGTGAAAGTGAGTGATGTGTGTTCTACAGTAATTGAAACATATAGCGCCTTGGGCTGTGAGCAGAATGACGTCTCACCCCTCATTTTGAAGTTTGAATTGTGTATATGCATTTTACAACGAAAAAACCAATCACAATTTCATTTGAATTTTATATATTTTTTAAAAATCCCGGCTACTGGCAAATTGGATTAATGAGGAAGTCATCAAACTAATTTTTTTCTCTAAATTGCCCATTTTTTTTTTCTCTTCTATACTTGAAGCAAAAAAAAATTGCTGGTTTCTCTTTTCGGTCGTTAAAAATGGAAATGAAATTTATTTTTCGACATAAAATTTTTTTTTTTGGGGTTTTCCTTTTAAATGAAATGAACGTTTTTCAATTCGAGAGTTCACCCAAAAGGAAGCGTTCAATTGAAAGTCTTGTCCTCACTGTTTCCTTTCCTCAAAACTAAATTCTCTTTCTTTTTCTTCCTTGTTTCCATCTCCTCCTGACTCTTCTCCGTCTGTACAAAAAGATTGACAGCCTTTTATTTCTCTGTGACGGGCAGTTAACACGGGCGCCCCCGCCTTATCGTGCATTACGTCTCATTCACTTCTATATATAGCTATATGTACACCGTGTAAAATATTTAAAATTGAATTCAAAAGATTGGACATGATGGCAAACGACTTTGTTTGCTTTAAAATCGAAATCGACTTCAATTGTTTCGTTTTTGAAATAAATAGTTTTCAAAAACACTTCCTGTATGTGACGTGTATATAGTATTTTGCATATCCGTGGACCATATAGCCGAATTGAATAACATGTGAAACATTTAAAAAAGAAAAAACGTGTGTACATATAAATATATATACAAATGAATGATAGATGTGGAACATATCATCCATCATGCTGCAACGGCTCTCTCGTATTAGGAAACGGTTATTTCTCTCTCTTTTGTTTTATTTTTTTCGCGTGCAACAGCAAAATAAAAAAAAAACAGATTGTTTTTTCATCGAAGGAATTTATTTAATTTTTTTTTTTCAAAAAAGACCAGCGCAAAAAAAAATGAATCATTTAGAAAAATATCAGGTTCTAATCTCGGAAATAATCTTTATATATACGTTTTGGTCATATTTTTTTGGTTCTTGTGTGTTCTATCTTTTTTGGGAAATTTATTCAAAAAGTTCTTGGCCAGTATATATAGTATATATATATATGCGTGTACGAATGTGTGTGTTAAATATGGCAATGGCCTTAAGCCGTGAGCGCCAGGTGCGAGACGCGACTTATTTAGACAAAACGTTCCCCCAATCTTCTTCTTCTTCTTTTCTATTCTGGTTTTCTTCTGTTGATGTCTCCTCCTCCGGCCATGTAGTACTCTCTTTAAATACATCTATATTTTTCTCTTTTTTTTTTTTTAAATCTTTTGCCAGCCTCTGGAAATGTTATTATTGTATCACTGGGCTGTTTAACCACTTGGAGTCTTCCTACGGAATTTTTTTTTTCTTTCTATACTCTTTTATTCATTTTGATGTAATAAAATAACACTTGCCAGCTGGATTAGCTGTTCAATTCACCAAACCCCTTTGCATGGTGGATGACGTCAGCAAATATTATATATGCTGTTGGTCGTATTGTTGTGCTAAATATCTCTTCCCCTATTTTTTTTTTCTCGCAGTTCACAGAATTTAGCTTTTTCTTGTTTCCTTGTACACAAGAAAAAAATAATCTTTTAAAAAAATAAAAATTCAGCATCCATCAATTTTTTAAAACATTCCCGTTTTTTCTTCTATCAGGTTTTCTTTTGTGGATATATAGTCTGTGTGTTTCTATGTTTTCCTGGAATGTCAAGGCTATACACAAAAGTATATATGAGAGTTGAGGTCTTTTAAAAAGAAAAAAAGGAAAAAAAAACTTCGTTCGATTCGAAACTTGGCCTCACGTCTGCGCTGCGCTATAGTTGTAATTCAATCACGGTCGTCTATAACCCGAAACCTTCAGCTGGCTTTTTATTTTTTTTACCCCTTTTTATTCTCTTTCTTTTCTCTGTGAACTTAAATACGTTTTCTCTTGAGCCCTTCTTTCTCTTCGATTTTGATTTCAAACTCAATTTTTTTTGAAAAATTAATTCCACAATGTTGTGGCACGTAAACTATATATAGTTCTCTATTTAATTCTACGTGTATAGTCATTTTTCAATCGGGCATTTAAAGCTTTTCACGTTAGGTAATTAGATTTATTCAAATTTCGCGTTTATAGATTGTAACGAAAAGAAGGAAAACATTTTAAAATTTTTAACTATATATTTTACGCTAACGGTTTGAACGTAGCGCCAGGCCAAAATCCATCGGTCCACGTTTGGGCATATAAATAAATAAGCCGATTTTATTTTTAAGATCTTTATTTATCATTTTTTTTTTCATTATCGACTTGCCGTATACGTCCTGATCTATTTCAATAATAAAAAATTGTATATATATATTCAAATTTCGGTTGAATCTGAATTTAGAAGCAAAAAACTGTTGTGCCAATCGTGAAATTGACTTACGGTGGGTGCAGGTATATATCTGCCATATAGTTTTTTTTTGCATGTATAATAATACGCAATGGGTGTCGCGTCACGATCGCTACGATAGTCCGTCCAAAGGTCGATGACTTTGACCAAACGTATCACGTACGGATCATTCCCTCTCGTACTCTCCCGCTTCGAAATCCCGAACGTTATAGTTGTATATTCGCGTGAGACAGGGACCTCGTTCGGTTTCCCATGGCGATCAGCTTTCCAATCAATTCTACTTTTTTTCAATGAATTTATTTTTCCTTATTTATTTCTATATATATAAAAGAATATCCTCCCAATTTCTTGTATTGAATTCCCCTTAATATTTTTAATTAGCGTTAATAATAATTCAACATGCAGAACATTTGATTGATGTATGAAACTCTTTCTAAAAAGAAAAAAATTTGAAATTTATTTCTATAGGTGATGGGGGTCAGGTGATAACGTGACAGAAAGTGGCACCCAGCCTCGTTAAACTACACACCCGCCATAATAAATACGTAATAAGAAAAAAAATTTTTTTTCAAAATAAATGTCTACCAGCTGCACTTCGGCCGCTTTGGCAGCCTCGACGTCGGGGTCCAACAGTCTGGCACGCAACACCACCGGCGCCACTTGCGCTGCCACTCTCTACGCCTCCATAGATCTTCATTCAGGTCAATAAATAAACTCTTTATTGTTTTTTTTTATTTTGATTGCTTGAATGCTATCGTTACATTGTCTTGATTACATCACATTTAATTTGTGAATGCGCACTCTGTTTTTTTTTCACGAAACAGACGATGCCGATTTGGGTAGTGGGGAGGAGGCCAATGTCGACAAAGATAAAATGACGCCCGTATTACAACATCGGATCAGTGAACTGCCCATCTCAATACCGGTGTCGATGATGTCAGCAGCCTCGACTCGACGTAACAAACGCAAGAACTTCCAGCCGCGTAACATAAGACCCAGCGAATCGCCAGACGGCGCTGATGATGATGGCGAAGACCACAACGAAACGCAATCGACAGCCAATCAAACGGAGGACGGATCCGACGGTGATCATCATCGCCATCATCCGCCGACGCGTTCCATCATCATCGGCGAATCCAATGACGTCACAACGATCTCTTCTCGCCGTTCTGATCTTTATAATAAAGGCCAATGCCAGCAAGGCCGGACGCGCACAACCAGCCCGTCTTCTTCACGGTATGCCTTGAAAGATTCATCATCATCCGCTGGAGATAAACTCAACGATCAGTTAACGGACGGATACAATCAAGATGCGGCCGGAATAACGCACATCAGCAGCAGTCAATCAGCCAGTCATAGTGATTTGCATAGTTGTAGTAGGGAGGACGGACACAGTCGCGATAGCAGTCGGAGCACCAGCAGCCGGAGTAGTAGCCGGGGTAGTAGTAGCCGGTGCGGCAAGAGCGCGGCGGTAGACCTGAGATTGCGTCCGGCATCGAATACGGAAGAGGACGAAGATCAAGAGGATGAAAGAGGAAATGGGGAGATATCCGGCCTTCAGATGAAGACGTGGATGCTCTTCTGGCAGCAGCAGCAATCGTGCGGGGAAGGTGCTTTGACCAAACCGCCTTCCGATGCGCGCGAGCGTCTCGGCCGGCCGGAAGGGAACGCGCGGGCCGAGCCAAACGCCAGTACGCGACGTGCGGATGAGAATGCGAAGGCCACCAACGACTACGCGGAAACAGCCGTGCGTGAATTGCTCGGCATGTACAGACTGCAACGCGACGCCGAATCAGGTAAGACGAGACATTATAATTTTTTAAAGCGGAAATTAATTAAAGTAATTTGTGGCAGTGATTTTTATAAAAAATTTTGAATTATAAAAACTTGGGCAGTTTAAGACATTTGGTTATAAGGTAAAGTGGGTCAGTTCCATCGTCTATATATTTATTGGCGATCACGATGTACGTAGATGAGCGTTTTATAGAACAGCAAACAAAATGCCAAAAGGAAAATTTTCTTTTTTGGCCAAATTTTGTACAGCTACACATGGAATTCAAAGTTATTGTTGTAGAGAACCTGACGCAAAATGTGTCATAACCCAAAGCGAGATAGTTAACATTTCTGAGATTTCTATACATGCCAAACTAGAAAATGTCTACGCAGCTTATTTTCGTTTTTTTTTTTATTTTAAATTTTTTCGTTTATTTGATTGGTATCAGGCTAATAATGTCAAAAGAGCTACTTGTTAGTTTTTTTTCGCTCGAACTCGAACTCGCAAGCATCTGGCATTTATCCTATCACATCCATCATCTTCTCATTGTTTTATTCATGACTTTTGATTTTCTCGCATCAGCTTTAGCAGCATATAACTACATCATTGTAATAATGTTATAGACGATCGGAACAACTGTTTCTCCCCCCTCCTTGATTACTTATTACTTTTAATCAGCCAAAAAAAAATCCAAAATTATTTAGATTCAAAGGTTTCTATATACATTTGCATGTTGCTGGCCAAACCCAAATTTTTTTTTTGAAAATGGGTTGACGCCGGGCTGAAAGAATTTTTTCACGAGGATGCTGAAAATAACAAAAAAAAAATTTCTTTTTCTTGGGATAAAGTTAAAAAAAAAAAAAATGTTAATGGTTTCCAACTTGAATTCTTTGCCCGAGGGTGTTACGATGTTTATTGCTTTGGCTCAGGGCTTCTGCCGAAAAAAGAACGCATAGAATATGAGAGAAATAAATAAATAAATAAATAATAAAAAATTATAATAACTGCTGGCAGGCCGTGCGGGAATTCTTTTTTTTTTCGTTGTCTGAACGCTCTTAGCGTTCATTGCGATTTTTTTTTTGGCTGGCAAAGAAAAAAAAAGGGGGGGGGGCAATCAAGAGATTTGTTGTTTTGGGTTTTAAGGAGACGGGGAAAAATCTGCTCCGTGTGCAATCACAATCAATCTTGTTATTTTTTTTCTGAACGTTTTGGACACACACACACATAAAAAAAAAAAGGAAAACAATAGTTGAATGAACGTTTTTCTTTAACGCAGTGCATTCCAACACTATTTTTCCCCTCGGAAGGTCAAACGCTGGCAGCCATTTTTACGGCCCTTTTCGTCCCGAAAAAAAGAAAAAAAAAACTCACGAAAAAAAAGGGTTAATTCCGTATCTCTTTTTTTGTGTGTGTGTGGTGTGTAAGGTGTGTTGGGTCTATAGCTGGCATTATTCTTACGGATGATTAAAGACTTTGTTGTCGCCTTGAACCACAGAACTTGTTTCTTTTTTGGGGGGAATGGGAATTTTTAAAAAAAGAAAAAAAAAACTAAACAAGAAACGAGAGGATCTTTTAAATACTTTTTTTAAATAATATATAAATAAATATATTTTTAGGAAAAAGCAATAAAAATATATTTATTATTATTGTCATTATTAGTTATTATACAAAAGAGCGGGGAGTTTATAGAAGGAGAAAAAGAAAAAACAACTGATAAAATATAAACGCAACAAGAAATGCGCCTGCAGCGCTCACGCTGACCTCTTGTGGCTCCCCGTTATCTGCAACATTAATTCCAGAAAGAGAAAAGAGTATAGGAAAAAAAAAAAAAAAATGCGTGAAAAACAGAATTTTTTTAAACAAGAAAAAAAAAGAAGATAGACGTGCGCATTTGAAAATAAGGATGGCGGAGAGAAATACGAGATGGCCATTGTTTCTTTCCCCCATTTTCTTTCGTCCATCCACTCAATAGATTCTTTTCATCCTCTCATTCCAGAAAAAAAAAAAAAAATTCAAAAATAGAAAAATCATCTATTCTACAAGAATGAGGATAAACAGTATCTTCGAAACGTTTTCTATATTATTATTTTTTTTCCCTAAAAAAGAAAACGACCATCTTTTTCTTTTTAAAGGAGAAAAAATAAGAACCGAGTTAACGAATCTCTGCCCGACTCCCGACAATTTTTTTTTAGCCTGTAGAAACATTAACATTAAAGAAAAAAAAAAGACTTGGGGCAATGTCTGATCCACTTTTTTTTTTTGTTTTCCATCTGTCCTCGTTTATTGCTTTTTATTTTTTAGTTTTCTACATAGTGATTACCTTAAAGAAAAAAATGCAGAAGAAAGCAGCCATTTTTTTTTTCATCATTCCAAAATCCCCCACAATTTTGTGTGTGTGTACACTATGTGTAGTAACCTAGACTAGCGTGGTTACCTCGTGTTATTAACAGATAGCTAAGACGAAAGGGAGGCGAACTAAGTCTGACCTTGCTGCGTTTATTTGCGATTTTCCACTGGCGTCCCTCGACCACTAGCAGGCCCTGTTGCCATGTCTCTGCTATTGGTCTTGGGTTACTACATTTCTCCCCACTTTGATTTAGTAGGAGACCACACATTTTTGAAAATTGTTTTGAGTTGCATTAGTTCATGAATTACTCTATGCCAATGATTAAGATGGTTAATGTCACGTATGCCGGAGGGATAAAGACGATTGGGAGACAGGTTTACATTAGCACGTTGGAATTCGTTTTTCCCCTGGGCTCCTTTTCCCACGTAGTTCAGTCGATTTGGGCGTTTTCTGGGTCTCGCTCCTCGCCTTTGAGGTACGGCGGACTTTTGTTGGTCATCATCTTCTTTCGACGGTAGGGGGAGCATGTTGTCTGCATTCGTCCATCCACAGAAGTTTTCTTCGTTTTCTTCCAGCGTATCTATGGGCTCACTTGGTGGCTCCATGGCTTTTACCAGTAGCGAAAGACTGCGTGGGCTCGAACTGCCCGGTTCCTCTCTCTTTCCCCCTTGATGCTGGTCAGCTTCGGCTTGGCTGTTTTTTCCTCTAGCAGAGGCTGGAATTTCCTTATTGGTGAGCGTGGAAGGGTCACCGCGGGTGAATATTGGTTTTTCCACAAGCGAGGCAAATTTGGTGCTGTTAAATGGGCAGCCAAGTTTACTGCGGTGTAGTGCCTTTGCTCGCGATTTTCCTTGATGAACTTGGAGAGCTTGCTGGATCGCTTTTTGTTTTTGTTGAAGCCTTTGTGGGATGCCGATCTTGTTGTTTTTTAAGAATATGTCTCTCTCTCCACCTGCTGGTAGCTGCTTTTTGCATCTGAGGTGGGGGGGTGTTTTAAGCTCATTCCAATTTGCTGTTTTAAGCGTTCTTTTTACTTTTGAGGTTTTTGAATCTGCGTTGTATGATCTTGGAAGCTTGGTTGAACTAGCCGACTGTTTATTGATGGTGTTGGCCATGCGTAGAATTCCGAGGTGTGTCGCTAATTTGCCACTAAGCAGGTTGCCACTGTTCCCTGGACAAATGTACACTACGCTACAAACAGAGCAGTCGTGAAACGTCACTGTTACGTTGAGTTTGCCTAGTAACGACAAAGGTTTTGTTGCTCCATATGTAAAAACCTTAACGTTCGTGGGAGTTAGCTGCGGACTTCCTAGGCTATTGTAAGTCTTCTGGTCTAAGAGCGTGATGGTTGAGCCCGAGTCTGCAATTACTGGTATTTGAATGTTGTCGATGGTTACGGTATACGTTGAATTTTGTAGACCTTTAACCTTTACTTGGAACGCTGCTTCTTCTTCTGACTCTGAATCCAACACTTCATTTGCATAGATACTTTGTGAGTCTTTCTGGATGCCGTGTCTCCAGGCCGACGGATGAAATCCCTTTGATTGTTGTTTAAGGGCACTGCGTCTACTTGTTTTGTCTTCGTCATCCACTTGATCAGGTTTGATTCTTTGTGGCGAACGGCAGACCTGTTCATAGTGATGGAGATTTAGGCAGTTTTTGCACTGATGAAATCGGGCTGGGCAGGACGACAATTGTTTGTGAAAATTTCCCCCACAGAAGCTGCAAGAGTGATTTTCTGTAGGTTGCATGTTCTTTTTAACGTTGCTTGCTTGTTGAAATTGACCATCTTGGTTTTTTGGGCGGTTGCGAGTTGAATATTTGTGCTGTAATGCAAGGACAGCTTGCTCTGTCTCTTTTTCCATGACATCAGCCTGGTTGGCGGCCGCTTCGAGAGCTCTGGCTTTGTTTAACGCCATCTCCAGCGTCATGGCTGGTTTTTCCAGTATTTTCCTTCGCAGATCAGTAGAAGTGCAACCAATTGTTAACTGTGCCTTGACCTCTCTGTCTTTGTCTGGAAAGCTGCAATATCTAGCTATTTGTTGCAATCGTGTGTGATACGCGTCGATAGTCTCACCGATGTGTTGCCTTGCCTGACGGAATGTGAAGATTTCGAAGTCAGTGTTGACTCTGGGAATAAAATGGTCGTTTAGAGCTCTTAATGCCGCTTCATAGGCTGTTTCATCAATGGCAGCGGCGTTGGCTGTGGCTTGAACTTTTACCCTGATTGCCGAGTCCAAGGTTTCAAAGATCTCAAATACTTTTTCGCCACCATAGTGGATAAGTAATGCTTTTTTACGTGCATCATCTGTGATATTTAAAGCGGCTAAAAAGTTGGAGAATCTATTCACCCATTTTGACCAACGGACTCCGATCGAGGAGTGATCTTCTTCTAAGTCAAACGGTGGAAAGGAGGGCATGGAGGCAGCCATCTTGGACACGCGATGTGAGAGCACTGATACAAATGATTACGTCGTAATTTTACTTGTGCTTTTACTTGCACACTGAAAAGTTCGAAACAAAAGAAAACTATCCTCGTCGCCAATGTAGTAACCTAGACTAGCGTGGTTACCTCGTGTTATTAACAGATAGCTAAGACGAAAGGGAGGCGAACTAAGTCTGACCTTGCTGCGTTTATTTGCGATTTTCCACTGGCGTCCCTCGACCACTAGCAGGCCCTGTTGCCATGTCTCTGCTATTGGTCTTGGGTTACTACAACTATGTTGTTAAATAATGTAAAAAGAAAAATCTTACGACAGTGTAGATATAGAAAATTGGGTCCGTCTGCTCGTTAAAAAAAAAAAGACGATCGGTGCTTCTTTTTGAGTAATTTTAGGGCGAAAGAGGTCCTCCTGGCCATTTCACAACAATCAAAGCTTACACACACAACAATATAAGATGATTTCTCGTAGAATTTTCGGGCTCGATTAAAAGAAATAAAAGCGCCTCTCTCTCCTCTCCCTATTTTTGGTCGAATGCAACAACAGTGATGGGAATAACATACACAGCGGAGGAGGGGGGGGGGGGATGATAATTGGAGCAATTTAGATTGAAAGCATTTTAACGTTCATGTTGGAGAGAAGGGCAAGAAAAGAGAAAAAAAAACCATTGACGAAGTTTAACGATTGGCCAACTTTTATGTATTTTATTTGAATTGTTTTCTTCTCCTTTTTTTTCTAGTTCATCAAAACAATTTGAAATGGCCATTTAATTCTCTCTCTTTTTTTTTGTCGTTGAGAAATGAAAATGGACCCAAAAAAAAAATTAATCTTATGAAATAAGAAACAGCATCCCTGTCCGTTATTCATTGTAATCTTACACACACCCAATTTTTTAAAAATTCGTATAATGAAAATGTAGCGCAGTTGGGGCTTCCACGAAACGATCATTAGTGTTTTCTTTATTCGATATATACGTGAAAGCAATCAATTATGACGTAATAGCATATAGCCTATATATATACACACACGCACGATGTATTGAAGGCTGTCTATATTTATATTTCAACGTGCAATTTGTCGCTGTCGTGATTGCTATCGATGGATTGACAATTTATTGTGTTAGTCAAGATGAAACGAATTAGATGGGTATATCATAGCAAAAGGGCTGGGTGCGAGGAGAACCGGTTTCGCCCATTCAGGCCGCGCTTGAAATCAACCGCTATAAGATATCCGGTTATTCGCTGGTTAGGCAAACTGCTGTCAACACATACAACAAACACACACAAGGGTTCACTCTGTATATTTTAATCGGATGTTGATTTGTGTTGAACCGCATTCACGCGCCCGTGTTAGGCACGTGCAAAGCTAAATGACGACTAATGATGCGGTTCCATAAATTTCCATATCAATACGTTCTATATACACACCGGACATTGACGTATAGAAAATTTGCATGCGAGGAGCGATCAAATGTTTAAACCACGACAAATTTTATAAACAACAAGAAACAATTTAATTTTGGTCAGTTGCCATTAAAGCGTTTGTCCGGCATGTCCGTCCGCATGACGCAACGCATGTCTTTTAACATTATTGTATGTTAATATTGTTTAAATATGATTATCGCTAGTATATTGCGCATGTATCCTATTTTAATTTTCCTCCAGCGGTTGTAGTAAAAGATGTTGGTGACAATGTCACAGTTTAAAAAAAAATCTTTTCGTGTTAAATATTAAACAGAAAATCAATTTAAAAATGGACGTGGAGCGATAGACGCCCAGTCGCTGTTGGGTCACGTCACCCTTAAAGCGCGCTGTTTGATAAATTGTTAAAGCACGCTTGACTACGCTGTTAGTTCATCTCCAACGACAAAATCAACACACACACATATAAAAAATATCAACTTATATTTTTTGTGTGTTGTATTACGTGTTTTTTTCCCCCTGTTCTTTTTGATGGATTACACATTGGCGTACAATTTTTTTTTTTTAAACTTCTGCCGTCCCGAATCGAAAAGCTCCCCCACCTACTGGGTCCGCTAAAAAAAATTGAATAAAAAATAAACTCTCGATGCTGTCAATATATATAGGAAAAGAACTGTCAGATGAGAGAAGGGGGAGACGATGAACCTAATCACACACGCTAAACGACCATGATGGATTGACGTTGTAGGGGAGAGAGAGAGACACATCGTCGTACGTAATATAACAAAGGGATGGAGGAGAAGGACATAAAAAAACATACCTGACGTCAAAAAGGAAGTCTCGTTGATGTGGAAAGCGTTAACACAGGAACGGTTCATTAGCTACTTGTATGTAACGTGGGGCCGTCTGTTTTCCGAACGTTTGTCATCAATCAATCTCGTCCTGTTTGAAAGTTAGTCAAGAACTAGCAAAAAAATGAAATTGATATTAAGTTGGCATCTTTCGAATGCCAAATCGCATCGTTTCCCACGTTCCAAACTCCATATAGGCAAATGTATATCCTTAAGTTTGATCGTATTAACCTTGATATAGGCCTGATAAGACGTTCGATTTCAGTTTGTCCTATTTTGGGTATAGTTAATGAAACTGATATATGACGCATCGGACGAAATGGCAATTTTAATGGGAAAATATCCTGTGTGATTTGCATTTTTATTAGGGCAAAGTTCAAACGTTCACGCCAGTTCGCCTATTGGCCGATCGGCGGGGGAAAACCAAACGCGACCAGTGGATTCGAGTGGTTCGTTAAGGACCTCGTCGACGTCTTCTGTTCAACAACCACCCACTCCGCCCCACACGCCTAAAACGGCTAGCACGACCAGCGGTCAAACAGCCCTGCCACTTGGTTTGTCTTTATAATTCTCTTTTAATCGAATGTCAATGTCAATATGGTGAGGTATAACCAATTCATTTGCCAATCGCACATTCAGGTAGGACGAATGACTTTAACGAGCCTTCTCTAAGGGCTTTACAGACCCACATCCAGTCCATATTGAGTCACGTGAGCGCGACGTCCTCCACGTCCAGGCAGCCCTCACCGTGCAAACAGCTGACCAACTCTGATGATTCGCCAACTGGTGCCGATGTGCGCCAAATGGCTACCAATCATCAGGTATGTATAATCAACTCACGAGTGTGCTTAAGAAAATAATATAATAAATATCATTTTTTTAAATCCCCGCGTGTTTTAAAAACAGGATGGAATCACGTATCCGTTTAAAGCGGCCAGTTTCGCCAACATCGATCTTCACGTGGACGTCGATGATGACGTCACAACAGCGACCAAAGGCTTTTACGACCAGCAGGAGCAACTAACGGCGTCTAATTTAACAGGTCAGTTTAAACAACAACAATTTTTTTCTATGCCATTTGTTCATAAAAATTGCGAGGGGAATTAGAATTGATCCTTTATGCTGGCGGCTAGATTAAATCATTGGAGATTTCACGTGGAATCATCAGAAACGACACACCTTTGAGATACACATATATTGAACAGTGTTATGTACACGTTAAGCAATCTTTTTAGTGTGGGTTTTTTTTATTTTGCAACGCGTTTTATGACTCAGAGGGGGAGGAAAACATGTGAAAGAAGAACTCGAGATTGATGAGGAGCAACTTGTTCAACTTGTAATGAAGAGGACGAATTCCAAATGATGGCCATTCGATATTCAATTTGCGATGAACATGCGTGGCTTTCGTTGATTTTAACAAACATACACAACACAAAAAAAATAGGGAAGAATTTCGAAGAAGAAATTGTATATTCGATGACTTCTTAGAAAAAAAAACAAGGAGAGAGAGAGATTGCATCAACGTATATTGGTCGGCGTTCTTGGGAAGTGTCAATTTTTGGAGAGGGATTTTTTTTTTTACGTTAGTACATTTTTGGAACTTTGTCAGTTTTGGAAAGCAAGAAAAAAGAAAACTCGTTTCTGGCAGAAAAACGTTAGATTCCCGAAAAAATGTACAATGGAAAAAAGAAAAAAAAAGTACCGGATGAAACGGTTAATGACACAATAGACCCATATGGCACCCTTTTTATTTAACCCCCTTCACCCCCTTTCTTTTTTTTAAACTTGAAGTGAAAAGAAATCCCAGCCGAATTTTTTTTTCCCTTTATATTTTCATTTTAAAAATAAAAAAAATTTTTTGAACGGAAAACCCCGGAAAAAGAAAGAAATATACTGAAAGTGCATAGCACTTAAGCCTTTAGCTTTTCCCCTTTTCCTGTTGCTCAATGGAATTTTTTTTTTCCCTCTTTGGGAGGGGATCCCTGCTCTTGCAAGTCCCTCTTTTCAATGACTAGTTGAGTTTTTTTTTTTCGAAAAATATCGCAGCGTGATGTAACATGTAAGAGCGATAGCACAAACACGTAGGGGGAAAGAAAATCCTTTTTTTTTCGAGAAATAAATAAAACATATTTTTTATTATATATCTCAGCGAAAGAACCCCATTTTCCCGCGCACCCCCACCACCCTCTCTCCATTCAACTATCTGCTGTAATAATAGTTTTTTTTTCTTGTCTCCTTATATACCTTTCTTTATTGTGTTATTTTTTTTTATTAAAATACTCAGGGCAAAAAAAAAAAAATTTCTTGGATAAAAAGAAACACAACAGTGTGGAGGTTGTTTGTGGCGGCCATTGTAAAGAGGGGGGGAATTTTTCATTTTTTATTTCATCAATTTTTTTTTATTGTAAAAATTGAATAAAGGTGGAGGATTTCTACTTCCATTTTTGAAAAAAAAAATCTCTCTCTCCTTTCAGTCCAACCCTTCCATTTTTTTTATCCCTTTACGAGTTTTTACGTAGAAATATACGCAGTTCACAGATAATAACGTAGGTGCCCTAAATATTATGAAAAAAATAAAATAAATTCTATTGAAAAAAAAAAGGAAAAAACTGTCTTTGGACTGGATATGTCGCAACGTGGTTCTATATAAATTCCAGTTAAACTGCCAACGGTTATTTCACAAATCAGGATTATTTTTCGTTATCGTTTTCTATTAGACTTTAGGGCCGTTTTTTTTTTTTATCCCGGACAGACGCTAGTTGTCATGTCGTCCCTACAAGTCCCAGGGCAGTTCATCTCTTTCTTAATAGAACAAATGAAAGGCTTCGACATATTTTTCTTAAATTTTTTTTCGATTACTTCAGCAGGCAGGTCACTTGGTCTATAAAGCGCGATAACAAACCAAACAAAAATGTTTGTAAAAACCTGAAAAATGCAATTGAAATCTAAACGTTTTATCTTCTTCGATTTTTTGTGTGATGGAAAATATGTTTTAATAACGAGGTTGATTTACCTGCATCAACACACACATGGCCATAGACACTTGCGTCATAGATTCAATCTGTAATAGATTGTTCCCCTCCTTTTTTTAGATCTTCCCTCCCCTTTACCGCGGTATATACATCCTTTCGCGCATCGATTCACAAACGACACACACAACAAATGCGATTCCCCTCTACAGTCTCTCTCTTTCTCTCCCTTTCTTTTTTTTTTGTTTCATTTAAGTGGATTTTTGTGTAGAAAAAAAAATAATCAAAAGTTTTTTGAGGGAAAAAACGAGTGAAAAGTAATTTTTTTTTTCTTTCGGTCCTCCCCCCTTCAAATTCAATGGCGGTGGAAAACTCGTCCTTCCCCCCCAAGATGAAAAAAAAAATACGTTACCGCCAAAAAAAAAAAAATCTATAGAATTAAACATCCTCTCTATCATTTCAGCATAGATGACGTATCGCATCATCTTCAAATCCTTTCCCATCTCTCACCGATTTTATTCTCACCCCTTTAGTTTTTTTTTTTCTTCTTACACTTCAAACCCAGAAATGTGAGAAAATTTTTACAACAGACACAAAAAAAATGATCAGTTTTTAGGAGGAACTCCCCCCCCCCCAACAACTGGTTACATGTATATACGAAAGAGATTGCAGGTGTGACATCAACGCCGTTCTTTTTTAGCGGGGAAGATTAAAACAAGCTCATCTGTGTGACACTTCATATTTATTTCTAAAAAATTATTTTTTCCCAACCACCCTTTTTATGTGTTACGTAATACAACCTAGAAGGGGATCTAATCTGGAACATATATAAAAATCCAGAAAATCACAGTAAACAGGGAATCGGGGTGGGAGGAGGGTTTCACCTCGTCTTTTATTATTTTTTTTATGTACATACGTGAGCTGCTATTGTTAAAGAATAGGGTGGAGGGGGGAAGGACTGATCATATCTAAAGAATGATGGTCTCCTCATCTAATGCCGTATACACACACAAAAAATGCGTGTGTGTGTATAATAACACACACACATAGTTTGCAGCGAGATCACCAGCAGGGGGGAGGCAGGCAAAAAATGTTCGTGGAATCATCCATTATACACACAATAAAATGCGGACACATAAAAAATAATTTCTTTAAAAAAAAAATAAAAAATAAAGTTCACCCTTTTCTTTCTAAAAAAAATTACCAACATCTGGTCCTCTTCCGTTTTTATTTTTTTTTTTGGATGCGGACACACCCTCTCTGGGAAACACGTACGAGGCGTGAAAGGCTTAAATCCCCTATAGTGAATTGCTTGATGGCTCTTCTGTGTCGTTAACAAGAATTGAAAGAGTAAGGGGGTGGGGGGGATATTATATAAAAGAAAAAAAAAGGGGGAGGTAAAAATTTAACGGATTTCACGCAATTCTGGAACATCTCGTGGGATCCAAACCAGCATCTTTCCTGATTTAAAAAAAAAAGCCCATCATCTCTCTCTCTCTCTCTCTTTTTCCTGTTTTTTTTCATCTCCCCTCTTCTTCCGAAAAACGGGGTAGGTTTTGATCAAAGGGTTCATTTGAGTGTGAGCAGCCACCGATGAGAAACATATATATCGGCCGAATTTTGTCTATTTTTTCAGGATGTTTTTCCCTTTTTTTTTTACTTTCAGGGGGGGGAGGGATAAAAGGGGGGAAACTGTTCCAACCGGTTTTTCTATCTATTGTGTATTTGTCTTGTCAGATTTCAAGAATCGGATGATGTCGCCGTTTCCTTACGCGATATATAGATGCGCTTTTTCTCCTTATACCCTCTCTCATCTCACTTCTTCCGCCACATAAAAGGGAAAAGATATAAGGGAGTAAAAAATGTAAGGAAAAAGAAATAAATAAACGAGAAAACGTTAGGGTAGATGAAAAAAAAAAGGCCGGTAGAAAACCGATCTTAAAAGAGTATACGGTCATTTTATTTTAAACGCATTTTAGTAGAAAAAAATTTTTTTTTTAAAGAAAAAAGCCTCAAATTGCGTAACGGAAAACCCCATTTCGATCGTTAGAAAATTAAACGGATCAATTTAGGCTTGTTTATAGCATAAGAGCCTACTATAATTGATTTTTTAAAAATGTATGCCCTTATTATATTCGTATAGATGGACGACGCAACGCGGCCAGCGGATCAAGTGGAAACGGGTCGGGAGGCGGCGGGACCGGCAGCAGCGGAAGCGGCAAGAGCAGCGCACCCATCGACTACAGCCGCTACGTGAAGCGTTTCGGCAGTGCCTCAGAATGCGGCAGCCCTTTTTGCAAAAATCTCAACTACAGGTTAGTCATTTTTTAAAATGACTATTACTATTATTTGAGGGAGGGGGGAATGGAAAGGGGGGGGGGAAAAACGCGAATAAATTAGTTTTTGGGTATCCAAATGTTTTGAATTGGTAAATAGCCATGGTGTGTGTGTGTGTGTGTTCCCGATCCAAAACGAATGATAAGCGAGATCAGCTGTTGTAGCCCTGCAGGAGGTGCTCCTCCATTTTTGGGAAGCAAAAAAAAAATAGAAAACAACAAACACAAACATTCCTTAGTCAATCGGGACAGTGCTCGTGTCACGAAAAAAAAAAAAGAAAAACGTCTGAAAATGTTGACATTCTTTGAACAACAGAATTTTGACAGACGAGAGAGAGTTTTTTTTTTTTTCGTTTTATTCTTTTTTATTTTTTTCCCATTTCTGGTGGAGGGAGGGGGGGGGGAGTTGATACGGAAATATATATTCAAAACGAAACGGGGCTGAGCATTTTAGAGATGGAGTATGTCAGATAGAAGAGAGCATTCCTTGCCAAAATCAAATCAAAGTCGAGCGCCACATCACAAATGCCTGACGTTCGGCCAGAAAATTCAAGTGCGCAGCAGTTGAGTCATCGCGCATAACTTCGACACTCTTTTGTTTTGTTTTTATTAATCCTTTCTACTTCAATTTTCATCACATTTCATTCGACATTTTATGTTATATAAAAATGGATGATTTTTGATGCATAAATAAACTCCGTGTGGCTTTCCATCGAATTATAGGGAGCATTTCCATTGCCTGGATTGCCACCCGCGGGTCTTCGTCAAGAAGGAGGAGATGATCCGTCACTTTAAGTGGCACAAGAAGCGCGACGAGTCGCTGCAGCACGGCTTCATGCGCTATTCGCCGGGTGACGACTGCAACGACCGCTATCGCGGCTGTCCGCACAATCGCAAACAGACCCACTATCACTGTGTCAAGGTAACAGAACATTTGCATCGTAATTATTACCCAGAATTTAAAAAAATTAGCATCCAATAAAAATGGAAATCTAATCTTTGTTCGTTCTTCTATTCTTTTCAATAAAAGGATACGTGCGATAAGGTGTACATAAGCACGTCCGATGTTCAGATGCACGCCAATTACCATCGCAAGGACTCGGCCATCATCCAGGAAGGCTTCCAGCGCTTCCGCGCTACCGAGGACTGCGCCACCGCTCATTGCGCTTTCAACGGTCAGCGGACCACTCATTTCCATTGCCGGCGGCCCCCCTGCAACTACACGTTTAAAAACAAAGCCGACATGGGTACGAACGAATTCATTTTAAATTTAATTATTTCCCTCATTAGTTTATTTTTTCTAATGGGTTATTCGCTTGAAATTGGTGGTACGTTAGAAAAACACAAGAGTTATCACATCAAGGACGAGCAGCTGGCGCGCGATGGATTCAAAAAATTCATGAAGAACGAGGCTTGTCAGTTCGACAATTGCCGCTTCTCGCGCGTCTGCAATCACATCCACTGCATCCGCGAAGGCTGCACCTACGTGCTGCACTCTAGCGGCCAACTTTATTCGCACAAGCGCAAGCACGAACGACGAGACGCCGAACTCGCTTACCGTTAGTTATATAAGCAAATGAAATATAGCAAAGCGAGTTTTGTTTTATTTTTTCCTTTTGCTCCCTTCTTTTTTTTTGGGCGATCAGAAGATGGCGCTGCCGGCGGCAACATGGCGGCCATCGCCAACACGGATTCGACGGGAAGCAACAGCAACCCGTTGACGACCTTCCCGTCGACGAGCGCTTCCCCTGCTCTGCCTGGACTACCTGCCGGACCTCCTGGAACAGACGAAGCCCATCGAGGTCCATTGGGTTTGTCAACATCGGATCTATCGCGGTTGATGAGCGACCCGTCCGTGGCCGCATTCCTTTACGGCCGCATGCCGTCGTTGCTCAATCAGTTGGAGATGGCCCACCTGCAGCACCGGCAGCGGGCCGATCAAGAGCAGCGAATGCTGGCCGCCGCCGCAGAGGCCAAACTCCATCAACTAAGGAATTCGATGTCGACGGCGGGCGGTCCCGGCCGCAGTCCTTCGCCCGTCATGACCGAAGACGACGCGTTTCGATTGTGCCTGGCCAAAGTCGAAACGGGCAAACCATGCCAGCCGGATTGCCAAATCTACCCCAACGAACATTACCACTGCCGTTCCGACGGATGTTCCCTTTCTTTCAAGTAAGCAACATTGCCAAGTCTAGCCTTTGAAATTGAGGGGCGAGCTAAAAAAAAAATACATTGATATGCAAAATAGGTCTACAGAGGCGGCTAAGGAACATTGGCGGAATCACGAACAACAGGAGCAAATCACCGACAATTATTACATCAGCGTCGAAGAGAACGAGCAGCCCAATCCGTGCCCATCCAGCTGTCCCTATCAAACAAGGAAGAGGCACTACCACTGCTGTTGGGTAATTGACTATTCTATTCTCTTTTTTAATTTGATGTAATTAAAAAACGGAAGGAATTAAAATTGTCCGTTCAAAAATAGGATGGCTGCGCAGAGATCATTCTGTCAACAGAGAACGCCTTCCGGCGGCTGGATCATTATAAAATGCACGAATATTCAAAACGCGGTCATCAAACTGCGTCGGTGGCGCCACCTGTTGCAGCTTTGAGCGGTCTCGTTCATCCGTCCGGTTCCGGCGGTAGCAAAGAGATCACGTTCACGACGGCCAGCTCCACGTCGACCAGCTTCTCGCTGGACAGCATGTTCCGCCGGAAGCGCGGCCGGCCTCCGAAGAACCGGGTCATCGAAGTCTGGAACGAACCTGTAAGAATTTTCACGTTCAAATCTGACAGGAATTTTTTTTTTTTTCTAAAAATCGATTTGTTTTGTAGTCATCGATGAATTCCGGATCGGGCGCACCGGATACACCCCAAGCCGTATTCACTAGTTTCAAGTTGCCGAAACCATCGACACCGCCGCTAGGGCCTTACTCGTCCGTCGGCAATAGTTCCAGCCTTTTCGCACCGCCGCCTTACGGAATATCAGGTCCGTCTCATTCGGCTTCGTCCAGCCGATCGAACAGCAGCGACTGGAAGAGCCAGAGAACATTATCACCTAGTCCGGAACGCCCTGAAGCCAGACAGAACATGAGGAATAAAGGTCAATCCGCCGCGGATAAGTGCGCCCACCTGCTGAAGCGGAACAGTTCTCCGGCCGGATGCTCCCCAGCGTTGCAGCTCCCTTCTCAAGCTCCACTCCGATCGCCGGAATCGCCGGTTAAATCCATCACAGTGGTCAAAGCGGCCGGAACGTTTTATCCATCATGTGCGTTTCCTTCCAAGAACGAAGAACTTCAAAGTCCACGTTTGATGAATTCATCAACGATGTCACGCCCTCTTTCACCGGCTGTCGTTCGTTCAACGGCTGCCTCGTCGACGTCGGTGCATCGGGAAGTCTCTTCGTCTTCGCCCACGCCGATTAGGACGCAGAGTTCGTCTTTGTCGACTCGTAGCTCCTCGTTATCGCCCTCGTCGGAGTCGGAGTCTGTTTCGCCTTCGCCGTCAGCCAATCACAGCGCGGCCGCCGCCATTTCCCCGCCAACGCCGGCCATTGTGACGGAGAAGCCTCAGGCGTACGGACCGGACCACTCGTGCGGACGGCCATTTTGCAAACTGAAGCGCAGAGAACATTACCACTGCGCCGTCTGCAATCAGGTACGAGCGTTTGTTCGGATTTTTGAAAAATACGTAAAGATCGAATTTAAATAAAACAATGATAATTTTTGGGGGGCTAACAGGCATTCTCGGAAATCGATAAATTAAAACCGCACGTCCTTAAACATTGCACGGGAGCATTGAGTCCCACGTTAAACCAATGGACCGGCAACAGTGGACCAGGTTCGATAAGCCAATTGTCGACCGATGTCGCGCCGGTAGGTACTGGCGTTTCCGATCGAGGCAATCAAATCCAGGCCAGTTGCAAAGATATGGACGCCAAGAAGGAAGAGCTTTCGCGGATGGCGTTGTTTAACAATTCCGCCGGATTGGGGACGTCGTCTCTTCCGCAATCGGAAGCGGAATTGCGCGACCTGGCGTCCAGATCTTCGGCAGCCCTTCACGCTCTCAGTTTCATGTCGCCAATGGGTGGGCCGTTCGGTCTCGGCTCTCCGGGTCAGCTGACTGGCAGTCCGTCTTCCTTTCACTCACCCAGCATCCATCAGGCCCTTTACGCTGGATCAGGTGAGAGATCATCATTTGCGTACAGCCAAAAAAAAATTGCACGTTTTGCCGAAGAAAAATGATAGAATAATCGTTTTTCTCTTTTGCTCTTCAAAGGTTTGATGTTGAATAACCCGATGGGAACGGCTGCTGCTTTCAACCGACCCACGAGTCCAGGTAAAACAGCGTCGCAGGGACACAAGAGGCCGTCCTCATCACCTGTCGATCATTTAATGCTGAGCCCCGAGGCGAAGAAGATGCGATTCCCCAGCAACATGCGACTTCTTAAAGACGAACCCGTTCCAGACGGCTACGTTCGTTTCAGGTATTTTTCGCCATCTAAAGTTCTTGTATATATTACCCGTCCTTATTCACCTCTGTAATAATTAAAGCATTATTTAAAAATGAATTAATAATAATGATTTGTGTGGCAGGTTCAACGAAGATTGTCAATATACGCAATGTGGTTACAGAGAACACCAGACCCATTTTCATTGTATGCGTCCTGATTGCGGGTACAGTTTTTGCGACAAGACTCGCTTCGTTCAGGTACGTAACACATCGCACAGAAACCGATTATCAATCTTTTGAACATTTCAATTAAAATTAAATTGTTTTTTTTTTTATTCATCTAGCACACTGCCCGTCACGAACGGTTGGACACGTTAATGGGGGGCGATTTTCAACAGTACCGCGCCAACGTCGCGTGCGGACGTGCCGGTTGTATCTACACCGCCAGCCTCGGTAAGCTGATATTTCGATGCAATCATTACATATTCATTATTAATGTAAACATGATTTAAAATATTTAAAAAATCCCCGTCGTTCTTCCTGGCGCTTTGGTGCTGACATCTATAGGCGCAGTACAGAACAAAGCCTCGCATTTTCATTGCCTCAAATGCGACTTTGTTTGCACGGACACGAACAAGGTGGTGGCCCATCGACGCCAGCACCAGAAGACCGACTCCATCCTGGCCGCCGGCTTCGAGAAATTCACGCCGTCGCAGAACTGTCGCGTTGATACCTGCCCGCACTCCAACAAGCAGACGCACTACCATTGCCTCAAGTGCTGCTTCGCTGTTCTCGGCCTGGCCCAAATGTCTGCCCACAAGTACCGCCATCTCGAGTCAGCATCCTCGTGAGCGGGGCAGACGATCTTTTAAGGTCATCATTTTTTTTTTATCGAATAAGAAATTTTGGTGAAAAAATTGAGTTGGCGATCGCAAAACAATTCGCCCACAGCCAAACATCATATCCTAAACCACAGTATATGTAAAAAAAAAAAGATTTCGAATTCTATCGTTTGAGGTAGACGTAGCATTTATTTCCAATTAGAAATTAAGTTTCTTAAAAAAAAAAAACACATGTCACGACAAGCATTTCCATGCGACTCAAAAGTTTTACGTAATTTCTAGTTTATAAACTTCCTCGTAAGCGAAGGATTTTGCCCATGCCAATTTGTATCCAATTCGACCTCATTCGCCGGATCGCTCCGTATATTCGCTTTCCAAATATTTAGAGTCCACTACTTTTTTATTCAAGTATATATCTACGACTAGTTCTCTTTAGTTTTCAGGAATTAAAAAAACGAAATTTAAATAAGACCAGAAATTTGAGGTAAACCAATTAATGTTGGTTGGAACTATTCAAGGACGGAATTAACATTCACGGGAAGGGCCAGATCTACGTAAATGATTTTTTGTTGTCGTAATAAATGGGGGGGGGGGAATTATTACGATTATTAAATTGGGAATGTGATTCCTCTAACGTGGTTAGCTCCTTTTTAAGCCTTCACGCTTCTCAGTGGGAAAGAAAAAAAACAATTTATTTTTTTTTTTAATTTAATGGCCGACCAGATAAAGTAAATGAATAAGCAAAGCGTTTGTCAGGTATGCGGTAAAACCGTCTGATGATGTTACCAGTTAAGTAGGTTATTCGAAAAATTGTACGTAGATCGAAAAAATAGTCTTTCATGGAAATGGCATTTTTTTAAACAAAAAGAAAACTTTTGAATGCGGCATTGCCGCATCGAAAGCCCCAAGTTTATTCTTGAGAAAAAACAATTGTCCTAATTTTTTCTTCTCCCTCTTCTATGTACGTGTTTATTTATTGATTTGGGTTTAGTTCTTTTTCTAATCGATAAAATGAGTTGGTTGATTTATACTCAAGTGCCGTAATGAACGAGGACGAGTTAAGAGATAGAGAAAACAAATTGGTTCACCCACTATTAGAGTTCAATCAATTTGAAATCGGAACAGTGCCAGTATAGATGAAGATTGGTGGTCTTCGCAGCAACACGCGGTGTTTCGCTGTGATATCAAAGCGGTGCCTATACTCTCCTTCCTTTATTATTATTTTTTTTTTCCTCCCTCACCATTGCCAACAAATTCTGCCCATTATATAGTTTTGATAGCTTTATGACTTATTGTGGATAGTTGTGATCTTTTTTATTTAAAGAAATACCGAGAAACAGGTTGATCTGTGCCATCTTGATACGTAGACCAGGCTCACTCTTCAATTGTATTGTCAAACCCCAACGTAAAACATATATTGCCCGGTGTCTTATTATAATGTAGCTGGAATATCCAATTATTTCGTCTAGTTTTCGTAAGTTCAAACGTAAAGTCTCGAAAGTTTTCTTTTTTTCTCTTGCAATTTTGCTCCTCTCTTTTTATTATTTTTTTAAATGTTTCGTTATCGCCGAAAATGGCCGCCACGCGCGCCTTTGGTGTATCGTAGTTGTCTGTGTAATTCAAGTGCTTTAAAAATCACTTGCCCGTGCCTGATTATATATAGTATTGTGCATGTTAGAGGTCAGAAAACGAGCCAAACCCAAAATTTGAAATTTTTTGCCACTTCGGGATATGGGCTAAAAGATCCCAAACATCAGGATGAAAAAAAAATTATCGAGCAAATTTTTTTTGGTTTTGTTTGAGAGCCTTTTGTTAAGAGTTTCCTGGGACCAAACAAATCGGCTGCAACGTCGCATCGTTTACTCCCGACCGTGCGTGACAGGCGCTGTGCTTTCCTTCTGAAAAAAGAAATTCAAAGTGGTCTAAGAGCACGTGCCTTAAATAAGGAAATGATTGGCAACATGCGCAGGTTGGAAAGCGGATAACTGGTGTAATACTGTTACTTCCCACCTTTGACCTTTTACTCCTGCCCGACATTTGTGCTCCTTTTGTTATTTCAATGGGCGAGAATTGCCATTGCTTTCGTCGCTGGGGTGCGTCAACTACGTAATGAATGCCTGTCTAGCTTGGATGTCATGCAAATGAGAAATGCATACGTATATAATGTCTCTTTCCTTCTGTGAAATACACGCTTGAGGAAGTCGTCTCAGTAATAAACAAATGTTTTGATCACATTCTGTGTCCTACTGTCTACCTAAATTTCGAATACAATCTCGAGATAATTAAACCGTTCTGCCACCCCTTTTCAAGTTTTTTTTTTAATAGTGGATGAGCCGAAAATGTTAACATTCGACATTAAATGTTTGCATTTAGGCTTACAAAGCACTCTATCGGCATTCGGCGTCAAAAGCTATGGAGAACTTGGCAAAATGTTCCGTTTGCGTTAACACGTTGTATATAGGGCTGGCACGCTGGCTGCCGGCGTCTTTAGCTAAGAATATTTTGCGGGAACCAGTAAAGAACGGGAGATAGGTGACATCGCGGGAAAACGTAAGAGCTATCCGCACGAGAAGGAGCGCCATCTACGTCATTTTATTGATTCATTTCTTTTCTTTACAGCCATTCGTCTTCCCTGGCAAAATAAAAAAAACGAAAAATTTGAAACAAAAAAAAAAATGAAGAAAGATTAATTATAAGACAAATGCTTTGGCATAAATAATATTTGTTTAGCAGATGTGAGTAAACGGGATGCACGTACTTAGTTTTTCAGACAACAGCTGGCGCTATTTCTGATTCCCGCCCAATTTGCCTATCTCATCGTTGATCTCTGTCGCCAACGCTACCACATTGGGACGCCGGCACAGAAACTGTTTTACAAAACAATTATGGACATCTCCAAGTTAAAAGTAAAGCAGTTTGATAATCCTTTTATCGCGATGCTTGTGAAATTGAACTTTCAAGACCAATTATTTTCTGGATTTTATTTTTTTATTTTTGTACTCTTGATGCCAAAGCCCTTTATCGTTTGTTTTTTTTGCCAGGTTGTGGACCTGAAGAAAGAGTTGAAAAACAGAGGACTCAGTACCATAGGAACAAAAAATGAATTAATGGAACGATTGCAAGATGCCGTGCATGGTTAGTTTTTAAAAATGGAATTGCAATGCATTTTAAAGTCTACCTAACTGACATTTTTAAATGTTATTTAAAATAGAAGATGAAACAGGAGATAATGGAGCTTTGGATAATGATGACCTTCTAGACGAAGAGGCAGTTTTAGCAGTATGTACTAGCAGCCAAAAAAACAAAAATAAATAAAGTGTTGATATAGTTAGTTTAAATTTGTGTTGATGTAGGAAGAATCTGATGAAGCTATCTTAGAAGAGGGAAGCGCAAACCTCATTGTGCCAGAAGATGATGCTGCTCTCTTAACACCAACTGCATTGATTGCTCCCAAAGCTTCTGCTGAAGCGTAGGTTTCTTGTTTACATTAGCCGGTACATGTACTAATTTTCACTTGCAATATTGTAGGCCTGCCCAGAATTCAACAAGTGAAACTGTCACTTCCCGAAAAAAAATCATCTTGAATAGGAAGGTAGCCACTTCTCTCACCTCAGGTGAAGAAAGTATTTCACAGGAAACCGAAGCTCATGGTGCAAGTAGTGCTAGTAAAAGTAATGAACCAGAAACTAAGGAAGAAAAAAAGGTTGTCAAACTTGGTTCCTTGTCTGCTGAAGAAAGAGCCAAGCTCAGAGCCCAAAAATTTGGGGTTCCTATTCCCGATTCACTAAAGAAAGCTGTCCGAGCAGAGAGGTTTGGTAATGCAAGTGCCACAGTTGCACCAACGAGTAAATCACAGGTATTAAGTTGAGTGATGCCATTATTGATGATTTTCAGTTGTCTCACATAATGTATTCCTATTAGGTTGTTGACAATGAGAAACTCTTGAAGAGGCAAGCTCGTTTTGGAGTGGTATCAAATTCCGAAATAGATGAGAAGAAGCAGAAGCGAGCAGAAAGGTTTGGAGCTAGTAATGTTGGCATCGCCAGTTCTGACGAACAGAAACGCAAACGTGCGGAGCGTTTCGGTCTTGCCTGAAATCGTTTTTTGTGTGTGTTTATAACTCGACATATGTTGGTGGTCGAAACAAAGACGTGTGCGATCACATAAAAATCTTTTATTTCACTGGGCTAGCAGTTTTCTCCTTGAGTAATTTGCACACTCCCACAATATATTTTAAGTAACGTGTTGATTTAATATCATTTGCCAATCGAAAACAATGTTTCCGTTTAATAGTGCCGGTGTTGAATAAGATGTATAAAGTGGAACAACCTGATGCCTTTAAAGAAAACGAACAACCACGGCTTTGGTTTAACCGTTTCTTTGTCAGCCACTCATCGTTCACTATATTTGGTAAAGTAGTTCGTTTAGTGATATTAACTAACTCGTCTAGTAATATCGAACTCTGAGATAACGATATGAACTTCAATGACCGTAGACTATATTTACATGGTAGCCTAAACGAAGAGCATTACGACGGGCATTACACACATTAAAACGAAATGTTCATTGGTATCATGATGAAATATGAATGAATGGCTGGAAATATAATGATGGCACCACGTGTTTCACGGCCAAGTTACTACTAGTAGGTGATACAAAAATTATACATGAATTTACTACTGCAATATACTACGATCCTTAACGTTTTAGCTGTATTTCCTGTATAACACCCTATAAAACAGGGTGTCTAGATTTATCCAAACGTATACCTATTGTGGTTCATCACCCTGTAAGCTTGAAAACTTCCAATGGCGGGTAGACGTTCCCGAGCAAGAGCCAATCAGACAAAAAACAGGGGCTACGACAACACCATCTGGCGCTCATTAATACTACTGCTTGGAAAACCTAATAGAGCAGTAAAACATGCTGCGTTGCGCATTTTCCACAAATGCGAAAATTCTCATTTGTGTCTAAGTTGTCTCTTGTCTGCTGCCGCTGCAGCCTCTTATGGAGAAACCGTCTTCTTCCCGTTAAACAGTAAGTTTTTAACTATTTATTAAGGTTTTCCCCCTTTTCTTCCTAGCAGTGGGTAGCCTATTTATTTTTTCTAGTCCCAGTTCTACTTAGTTTATTTGTTTTTAATTATTGTTTTAAGTGGCTTGTCTCTTTTAGCCGAAGAATTTCGCTTGCTGCCAGAAATTCGTCTGCTAAAAGGGATAAGCAACAATCCATTCTCAAACAATAACTAATTAAAAATAAACTAGACAGAATTAGGGCTAGAAAAAAAATGGGAAATGAAAAAATGAATAGGCTACCCACTGCTAGGAAGAAAAGGGGGAAAATTTGAAGTAATAGTTGAAAACTTACTGTTTAAGGTAAAGAAGACGGTTTCTCCATAAGAGGCAGACAACTTAGACACAAATGAGATTTTTCGCATTTGTGGAAAATGTGCAACGCAGCATGTTTTACTGCTCTATTACAAAATTAGGCAAAAACAGCACGTCCATCTCTTTTTAAATTAAGATTACTTTAGAATCCTTAACTTTTAGTTAAAGAATTCCAGCAAGAGTAAAAAATTGCCTCTTTGAAAAAGATGTGTGTCGACTTAGTAATATACTCATCATTACATTTCACTGTTAAAACGAAATATTCACTGGTATTGATTTGATGGTTAACGACTCCGCCAGCAGATCTATGGACATGTGGATATTCAAGCGTATTTTATGTCATGTTTTCAATGTGAGTAAAAGTTTATAAATTTTGAATTTTATTCCTAAGTGAAAAAGTTTATCATTTTATAGATTTCTTGGCTAATGAATAATTTTACAACTACAAGTAGAAAATTGTCCATAAATGTGATGATAAAACTTCTAGTTTTTGAACAAACTACGTTTTCTTTTAACAACTCCATTGCCGTATTACTGTCAAATTACCACATTTTTCATTTCAAAAGCTTGAGTTCCTTCTATATTTCGATCTTTATTCAAGTGTTTCTTTACAATAACAAGTGTTAAAAGTTATTTTGGGTATTTTTTAACGAGGTAATAGTTGTGAGCGGCAGATGGTGTCCTCGTAGCCCTTGTTTTTGTCTGCTCGGCTCTTGCTAGGGAGCGCCTAACCGCCATAGGAGGTATTTAAGCTTCTAGACCCTAACCATTAAGTAGGCCTAGGTCTACTCTACCTCTTCAAGACATAAAATAATTCATAAGATCCGTTCCCCACCAATTGATGGCTTTAAAATGAAAGTCGCTATTTGGATTTTTGTGAGGGTACTCTGCACATCAATTTCATCGTGGCTATCCGTAAGCAATCACGATGGTGGTAACGGGAGGTAGATGAAACGCAAAATTTATAGAGGTAAAGTTTTTGAGGAGGTAGAGAGGTGAGGGAGTGACAGATAATGGCAAAACACAATTTAACACATTTTTGGAGGAAGAGGTATCCGAGAGTTAACCCCTAAGGTTAACGTTTGGAGGCTAATGTATTGACGACCATACATAACACGTACAATAAAACAACTGACAAATTAGCGGTCATCAAAGAAAACACATAGATTCCTATGTTTAGTCGCATCCATCAAAATCAGGATTATCCACAAGATTAGCAGGGCAAGATTCAGAATTCGAGAGGGTAATTCTGGAGGAATCGTCCGCTGAAATTAAGGCTTTGTGTTCCACAGCCACCAAGTTAGCTGTGGGAAGCCGTGAAACGTCTTTTTTCATTGTTTATCCTTCCCAATCCAATTTATCACGCAAGTTGTATTGCTTCCGGTGTTTCTTTGTGGAAGAGTAGCGGAAACTCGAGGAAGAGTCCTCACTGCCAGCTCACTCCTGCAACACGTCTCTGTAATCACCACATCATCATTGTAATCATATTCTGATGAATAGTTAGTTAATGAAAAGAATAAATGATTTACTCGTTGCTCCTATTACGGAAAATTAATTTTTTGAATAAAATTTTTGAATAAATATAGGAAAAAAAGAAATTAACTGTTCTATACCAACGCGAATTTTAATAATAATGGCAAATACTTCTCCGCCAATCACAAGTGGGTCAAACAGATTACCTTTATGGCAAGTTTTGTTCCCATAATCTCGATTATCAATCCCGATGAAAGCTACAAATTCTTTTCACCGATCAGGGACTTGATCCCCGTCCTCCCGCATGCCTATCAAGCAAGTTAAAGAACAGACGATGTTGTATTCGCAATACATATATATAGACATAAGAGATATAAATACATTTAATAATCGATGGCGGGAAACACAACGCTTTTTCGCCCTAAAAGACGTTTCTATATAACAATGTTTTAAAAGCGCCAAATAAATAAATAAATATTTGTTACTTGTTTTTAAAATGAAATAATACTTAGTCAAATAACCTTCGTTATCTATAACCATTGGCAACCTGTTTACCATTGAATTAGCTAACTTACGCCCAAAAGTTGGCCTCCCCTTATACCCTTCTCAAATTACATTTTCCTTCTCGAAAAATGATCCACGGAACTCGGACGGAAAAATTCCGAATCCTTCGCGATATCCCCCCAAACGATTTCGATGGGGTTCCTGTCCACCCCTTTCGGCGACCAAGGAAGTAATTCAATGACTTCCCGGTTATCTTCAAACCATTGCTTGATTAGGTTACATTGATACATCGGGGACCTATCTTGGATGAATTTGATACAATTGCCGGGAAAGTTTTCGTGAATCGAAGGAAGTAGGATGTCCCCGAGAATTTGAAAATATTTTTCAGCATTCAGCTTCCCTTCTATTCGAAAGAAATTTCCGGCTCCGTTAGCTGAAAACCATGCCCAGACGGCCATGGTTTTCCTTCCGCTCCCATCCTTAATTTAGACGTGTTTTTTGTCGAAACGAGTGCCATTTGCTCTATAAGCAAATACCCGTCCGCACTCCTCCGACTTTAATAAATAATTGTTAATTTCAAAATCAGAGATAAATAACAAATATAAAACCCAAATGATGTTTCGTCGCCAAAATGACGTCCTCCCACCATTCCTCCGACATGTTCACGAATGTGGCCGCAAAGTGCAGCCGCTGTTCCGCATGCGCTGGAGTTAAAAAAATTTCCGCACCGTCCGACGCGGATGAATATCTCGTTTTTTAAGGACACGTATTGTTGTCGAAGGAATTCTTTATCTATTTTCCCCCAATGTACCAGATTACCCGATTTTCACTAGAAATTTTGTCAAGTTCGATCAGTTTGTGCCAAAATTACATTTACCGATATAGAAATCAATTTTTGATCGTGATCAGACTAAAGCTTATAAAACGATCGATCGAACATTTAAAAATAAATTGATCTCGTTCAACCTAAAAAATTTTGATCAAGTTTAAAATCACTAAACATTTCTTAACAACATCTTAATGAGTAAAATACTCGTCCTTTCAAATACATTTTTTCTTAAAAAACCTAAAATACCAAATAAAAATAAATCAACCTTCATGTTGATACGTTTTATCGCAAAATGTCTAGCGCTGTGCTGAAGCATCGTTCAATAATGGCCGAAGTAGCAGGGATTCCCAATATGTCACTCGCAATCGGTGCCAGTAAAGGGAACGGACGTTTATTTACGTCCCAGTACTTCAGAGGGCGAAGAGACATGGTCTTTGAATTAGGTTTGGATGGATTTTCTTGAAGTTCCATTGAAGCGTTAGGCTCGTTAAGGTACTGGTCAAACTTATCCAATACCCGTGATTGGCCAGCTGAATGAGGACGAGTTTGCCTGCCGAGAGTGCTGTAGAGACCTCGGGCTTTTTTGGCCGAAGACGGCGCTTTGCTGCTTGCAGACTTTTCTGCTCCCAAAGACGAATTTGGAGTACTCTCGAATCGATTTCCATGGTTCTTTGCTGTTTGTGCTTGCTATCCATCCTCATTCAGGCGGTTATAGCGATGTTCTATCTCCGCTCGGACGTATGCCAAGACGTCATTTTGGCCCGGAAAAGGACAGCCAGTGGGTTTTAAACCTTGGGTCAAGGATCGCGCCTATCATTGAGAAATGCGCAAAATTTTAAATTACTCTAAAAAATAAATTTTAAACGCATGATTACCCGTTACGTAGACTGATTTGTTTAGAATTGAAGAGAATCTAGTCTGCAAGGAAGTTTGTAGGACGAAGCGTCCTGCGAACGGGCTCGTCGGATTGAGCTAAGCTGATCCTCGGCTTGGACGATAAGGATCATTTTAGTCAATAAATCGATTGTACGGCCGTTCCAATGGTTTCATACTCACCTTGAAAGTCGACCGTTGCCTCTAGAAAAGGCGTAAGAACCATTAAAGTTTCTTTAAGCTGCTTGATTTTTAAAGGGGATAGTTTTGGGTATTTCTTCGTCGTAGCGTTTTGTGCGTGTTTTGTTTTTGAGGATCCGCATCGAAAGTTTTGATGATTGATGTAAGAGAATATATCTCAGAGTTCCACCGAGTCACGTTTTTTGCGACGAGGCGGAAGCCGACCGATTTAAAAACTTCATCGGTGCCAATGACACCATGGTGCACTGAGTTTATGATGGCCCCACCATGCTTCATGGCTGACCAGGGAGGCTGTAGTAAGAAAGTATGAAACTAATCAATCACGAAACACACACAAAAAAAGTAAAAGTGTTTAATAATTACGTCAACTGCTTTGAGGCCGTCGTTAACAGTAAGTTGAAGATCATGTGCTTTACAAGATGCTTGTAATTTGGAAGACATCTGGTACGTCGACTCCGTGTTACCTTCCAGAAACCCCAAGTTCGTCCGTGGAATGTTCAGGTAGAAGTTATCTAAAGCATCCTGGATTTCCTCGATCTCGGTCTCTTCGTCAGGATCAACTGTCATTAATGAATGAAAAGCAGGATGGTTTCTGGATTGAAGCAGCTCCGCAAACGAGATCAATCATTTCTTCTTCATCAGAAAAGTCCTCTACTAATGTCTCATCCTGTTCGGCTTAGCCATTCTCATTCGGTGGAACGCCGGAAAATAATTTGATATTAAAGGCTCATAATAATAATCTGATATTAAGGATCATGTTGGATCTGCTGTCGGTCACCACTCGAACAACCTAAATCGTGAAATGAATAAAGGCTGTTTAAAGGAAATTTCTTTTTAAATATTTTACTATACTGGGTACCGTTTTGATGTTTAGATCCCACTCCTTAAGAACATCGTCAAATTCAGCTAGAATAGCTTCCCCGGTGTGACGGCCAGTCATTTGCCGTAAGTGGCCCAAGGCGCTGTTTCTAGCGGAAAGGCAGACTAATGGCTATCCAAGGATCAATTAGCATTATTACCTGGCATGTCCTAGGCACTCTTGAAGAAGACGAATACGAGACGGGACTTCCAGTTTCCCAGCAGGAGTTGGCCAGTCCACCGGGTGAATTGCAAGCAACGGCGTAACTACTCATTTGAACTTCTGGACAGGTACGTAATGCAATGCCACATAACCAAACAAAATAGGTCATCACAGTGCCCACCACTTGAAAATATAATCTACCTTCAACATACTACCTCTCACAGGCTTGCCTGTCCACATTCATCCTCATTACACTGATAAATCCTTTTCACAAACTGAAAACTACAGTACATCTAAAGTACTACAAACTACAGTACATCTTGATGCTGGATAGCCTATAATTAGGGTTTCATGGCATTGCCAATTATGAGTTGAAATTTTTAATTAGATAGAATAGTTCTCGCAATAGAATTTGCGAGAACAATATGTCATTTTTAGTTTACTGAAAAGAAGCGTGAAGCAATTCATTCAAAATTTAAAGATAATTGCCGCAGGTTTCCTCCGTAGATGAACTGATAATTATTGGGAAGCCAACACCATAAGTGTTTTATATTTAAAAATCACTATTGCCTTCTTGTTACAAATGGCAATTTTTCGAAATGAAGACACGTAGGCTAGTTGGTTGCTGTTTTCGCTAAAATCTAAATGGTTTCTGTCAAAATTTGTTTGTTCCTTCATGTCACCGGAAATTAAATTTTCCAAGGTGGACAGCCCTTGTACGGCAACTTGATTCCTGAAATTGTTCAAATTTGTACAACCCCACCCTTTTTACATGGCGTCTCATGGCGCATTCCAACATATCCTCAGTTATTTCTTTACAGATTAAGTGTAATAGCTACATAATTTTAAAAACAACGTCGCCGTCGTTGGAATATAAAGAAATATACTACATTATTTAAGTTTTACCCTATCTCTACTGACACATAAAAAATATAGATTTCTAAAATAAGTTCTGCTTTTTTAAAATACACTGTCTAACCTGGTGCCGTTTCTAATATGGGACAGGTCTCTCCTGCGCATTTATAAACCAATTGCATGGAGTAACTATGTAGATAATGATTTTAAACCAGATGTTGAAGAAGAAGAAGAAATGGTAAGGGAAACCGTCCCCATATTGGACAGCACTGTCTCACGTTAGACAATGTCCTAAAAAATAGATAAAATCATGAAATTTTTAAAAATTACATTGTGATTGTATTTACTTTCCACACATGGTGCGGAAACCTGAAACACCTATTTCAATTACGTTTCTGGTAATGAATAAAATAAGAATCCGTGCGAAAAATTATAAAAATTTTTTTATCTTCTTGTTACATTTATTCATATTTTTTATAATACTATTTACCACTATCCTTTTATACTATTACTATGCCAAATACACTATTTACCCAAAAGTTTTTTCATCACTAAATATGACTTTTGCCCACCAATCTACACCTTATTGACGAATTACGTTGCGAATGCTAATCATGCATATTTTGGGCCTGTGTAAGGAATTCTTTTTTGGCAGCCATTCTACCGTGAATGTTTTGCATTTGTAGTCTATGAGAAATTGTTCCTCGATGAATGGGCAATTCACAAATATGTATAGATGCTTAAGCTTTAATAATATATAAGGTAAAAATTTTTATGTTGCTGTTACCTTTTATTTTCTGCAGGGTTGTGATTGGTTTTGCACATATGGCCTGCAACAACATTGCATCTTGCGCTGGAGTAGTTTTATGGGTTGTTCCGAATCCTATTTTGCGCTTCACTTCAACAGTTTCCTCGTATCGATGTATTGAATTATGTCTGTGATTTCAGGTATGCTTTTAATACCGCAACTATAGCTCCTTTATCTTGGAGATTTAAATGTTTGCCCGGCTTACGAGAAAAACATTGCGCTTTAGGAAATTTAAAGGTGCGATTCAACAATTTTTAGTACTGAGCCTTTCCTTCTCCAGTAAAAAACAATATAGTGCAAAAAAGTAGACTTTTTTCAACTTACGCATTTCGACCTAGATCACGGATAAATCCCTCTACGTATAGCTACAGACTTCCTGTCAAGTTTTCGCTCTTGGAGTTGCATCGTAATCATTCCCAAATTAAATATCTACCCCGCCAAGTGATCTTGCAGCCCGGCGAGATAGACAACAATGGAATATTACTATTTTTATCTCTCAGATAAGTCTTCTTAATTTTAAGTATTGTTTTTTCGCTGAAAAGTAGAAATCCTTTTTTTAAGAAATTTCGTTTTTCTTTAGTATCCATCAAGCCGATCACATATTTTTGAACAATTCTGCATGTAAGGTAAAAAAACGAAGCGTGTGGGCTTGGTTCTCAACGATTGGAGGAGTAGGATCGATTTGCCGAGTGGACAATTTTCCTAGCGAGATCATCGAAGTATTCAACGAAAAATTTGGTGCGGATCACTGATGCACTGCAGGAGTGGATCAGTTGTTAAGATAATATTACGACAGATCCATGGCCGGAAAACTTCAGAGATGTTTTTCCATTTCGAAAGGTATGGTTGGATCTTGAAAAAACAATTTACCTTAACGCGAAACAGCCAGGAAACCAAGAATATCTTTGGGTCCCCATCGAAAGATTCTGGGATACAAAAAACAGTTGCGACATGTATTCGAAAGACCCTTTGGATCCTTTTGACACCAAAGTGTTTTAAGTTTTATGTTTCTGTCATTTATTGTGTTTCTTTAAATAGGATTTCGGTAAAGAAGATTGACCTTCCATTTGTATTATTTATTTTCAAAATAAAGTAGCTTTCCGTGCAAGCTAATGTAAAAACACCATTTTTGTTTATCTGGGTTTTCACTTCACTACTAAGCTAAAATTACCAACAAGAAAATATGTAGGTCTGATGCCTTATAACGTTTCATTTAAACAACTGTTACACGATAAATTAAAATATATTATACAAGATAAGTGAAAAGGTTGTATTTGCATTAATTACACTATTCAAGTATTCAGAAGGAACTTGTAAAATTACATAAATTTAAACGAAAGCCTGTTTTTAATAAATTATATTAATCGTGCCAACAGAACATTCCTTTATTCATTTGAAAAATGATGTTTTCTAAAGACCCGTTCAGACTACAGGATTCTTTCCCGCATTCCGGAGTCCGAATTTTTTTCCGGATTTTTTCTCAAAAAAGTCAGGAATCCCGTCTCAGAAATTCGTGTTTCAAAATTGGAAATGTTTCTAATTTTTTCAGAGTCCACCTTTTTTTTACAAGGATTTCTGTTCAACCAATCAGAATGTTTTATTTTGACGCTTATTATTTTATTTTATCTTAGCAGTACACCATTTGTATCCCAACAAGATGTGTCCAAAACGTTGGTGTTGTATTTTTAGTCATTAAAACTCATCAAAAATAATTTTTCACTAATTTGTAACTCTCTTTTAGTAAGAAGAATGTTTTCAAGAGGCCAGAAGAAGACACAGCTAGAACTGTTGATTCAAGAAGTCGAACAGTATCAAGTAGATTTGCAAGCCAAGGCCCAGGCATCAATTTCAAAGTAATTCGAAGGCTGCTGTAAGAAAAAAAAAATTGTACATTAAAAAAACTCAATGGTGATATTCCTTCTGTTTCATTTATAGCCCCGCTTTTTAAAGAACCCCTAATTTTGGGACGTTTTGCCCATGCATGCTGTCAAGAAGGGTGGTTTAAAATACTGGTTTAAAGTTTAGCACTTCATTTGCAATTACGTGGAAGAACCTTCTTTACAAACGTGTTGCAAATAAATATGAAGAGAAACTCTAACTGAAAGCTGCATTGTCACGTTCTACAGATGCAGCTACAACTGCTGATGCTTTACATTGGTACAGCAGTGAAAGCATGAAGAGAAAAAGTGCATGCCTTGCAACTCGGCGTATTGTTGGTCGTCATACATTTAACGTTTTGTGTAAAATTACAAAATGCGTGCATGAGGAGTTCCAAGTTTAGGACGACAAGTTACGCGGTGCAACAACCGATAATGGTTCTAATTTCATTAAGTGCTTCAGAGAAAAGGGTGCTACTCCCACACTTCCAGACTACGATTCTATGATACAAGAAGAAGACCAATATCTTGGTTTTGAATTTGACGTAGAGGAGATGGTGAACTTTGAAATAGGAGAAATCCTGGCTGATCCTGCGTTAAACACAAGCGCACTTTGTCCCGAGAATGTTACCTTGCCAGTTCACCGGCGCTGCGCTTGCCCCCTTTTGAGCCTGGTTTCCAAAGTTGGCGTGCAAAAATTTCAAGATTTTACGTTCTAGCAGCTAAGGATGAGCTGAGGATGAAAATTAATTCAAGTAAAAGAGTAGGGCGCTAGGGATGCTGTTTAGTATTTTTTGCGTTATTAGTAGTGGTTATCGTAGCTGTCAAGTGTCAGTCCTGTCACAGGCTTAATATTACTCTGTGTTGCGAACTGTGAATTTACTTGTGCCAATTTTGCTAACATTTGAATCACCCATGTTTACATATTTTCTTGACACTAGAAACGCAAAAAATACTAAATAGCATCACTAGCCTTTTACTTGAATTAATTTTCATGGATAAACTAGGGATGATTAATTATTTAAAATGACTGGTGAAGACGCAGAATGTCTTAAAGTGCAGTATTCTAGAACATTTCCTGAATTGGAAAAGTATTACTATAGTAAATAAATCAAAAACCCCCTTTTTCCTATCCCCCCCCCTGGATTTTTTTAAATTTTGCAACGCAGCATCCGAAACTGGTCTATATAGTATCTATAGTCGTACGTAATATAGTATAACCCTCCCTATACAAGCAAAGATTGTCAAAAATTAATCGACCTGGAACCCCACCTTTTTGTTGAGGCCCAATGGTATTGGATGTCTCAACCGTCTTGCTAGACTCAATTAATCGGAACCTCTACACATATGCCATCGACGTCTACAGACCCAGCTGCTAGCTTAATTTTTTTGAAAAAGGGATGTTTCAAAGCCTTAGCTCAATATTTCCCAACTGTTAAAAAACACATTCCCTGAGGGTTTCAAAAATGACCTGACCTGTTACTAATCCTGAAGCAAAAAAAAGCAAGGTCTAGACTTTCCCAACCCTGCCCTGTCGTGTCCTCGCCCCATCTAACCCTACCTTCATAAAAAACAACAAAAAACCCGTTACCCCGCCAATAGGTGACTTTCAACAAATAAATAGCCGTTCGGATTTTGATGCAGGATACTGTACGTTTTTAAATGGATGACTACTAGTGTAACTGTGTAAGGTGAAAAGTGTTAATTCATATAAAATGTAGAGGAGTTAACGAAAAGTAAAGTTTATTTTAAAATTCATGTAATAACTATTAACTAATTACGCGTGAAAAGGTCAATGTGTGAAGCGTACTTGGATTAGTAGGCAAAATCGGAAAAAAAGAGCCTACAATGTACAATCTGTTTTCAAAGCGTATGACGCGACACCACCGGTAAGACTGGGCATATCCAGCGAGTTGGATATCGGGAAAGCGGACAAGCGGTCTTTACTCTTTAGTTCTTATTTCGTGGTCTGTGGTTCGGGGTTCGCTGTCTGACGTTTTACTGGTTTACGGTTTTACTATAGAGAATAGACTGTTGTTCAACAGAATTTCTTTTACATGTCTTTGTCGGAAGTGCCCGATCTCTTCTTCTCTGCCTTGGCATACACCTGAAAACATCCAAAACAAACATTTAAAAACAAAATAAACGAATTCATGTTACGCTACTTGAACAGTTTGCAGTGAGCTTCTTACAATGAATGTTTAGTCTGCTCTGATTTCTGTAAATCTGAAAACTTTGACATGGAAAATGTTTTACTTGAATGGCATCTTAGTGAATCACTTAAGAACAGACATCCTGTGTGTATACCATTTATCTGTTCAAATACTAAAACCATACTTGGTTACTTATTACAAAATTTTATTTTAGATGCATTATGCTGCAAGGAACGGAAATGTTGATGTCATGAAAGCCCTCATTAGTCGAGGCTATGTTGTGAATTGTATGACACCATCTGAACTAGTCACTCCTTTACATGAAGCAAGCGCCAAAGGGTGTATAGAAGCTGTGCAGTTCTTGATAGATGAGGGGGCATGGGTAAGTGCTAGTTGATGTGTTATAAAATAATGATTTATTGCTCTAAAGCAAAGAATCATAGTGTTAATTTTTGGAATAGATAAATGCTAGAAACATTGATGGTGCTACTCCACTTTGTGTGGCTTGTGCTGCAGGCCAAACAGAGGTAGCCAAAATTTTGATAGAAAGTAATGCTTCCGTCAATCCAACAATTCTAATTGATCCATTAAACTCACCCCTACATGAAGCAGTCATGAAAGGTTGTTTTCTCATGCTTAAAACATGGCACATGTTGAAACATATTTTTATTTTGTTCTTTCAAGGTCATGTCCAATGTGTGAAACTTTTGATAGCTAAAGGAGCAAAACTAAATGCAGCTGATAGACATTATGGAACACCTCTCCATGCAGCATGTGTTGCATACAAAATCAATATTGATTGCATTTTGTCATTAATTCAAGCAGGTATAGAACCCTTAAAATTCTAACGATTCATCTCTTAACAGATCTTTGTTTCTATTGTAGGCGCCGATGTAAATGCTACGATAGTCCACAAAGCTCCACTTCACATAGCTGCGTAAGTAGGAATACGATATTTCTCCGTGAATTTAGCTTCGATGTTTAGAAGATTATATTTTTCATGGCAGATATCGGAACTTATTATCAGTAGTGCAACTATTATTGAACTACGGTGCTGATGTTTACGCGAGAGATAAATCAGGTAAACGTCCGAAGGATTTGGCCAGATCTAATTCTACTGTCAAAAGACTACTAAAAAGCTATGAAATTCATCCACGAACTCTAAGTGACTGCTGCAGATTAACAATACTTAAATCCTTTGTTGTAGGGAAAAATTCAATAATTATTAAACAGTTAGGACTTCCTAAGAAAATTGTACAATATATTTTCAGTTGTTAAACAGGAATGGTAATATTTTCCTGTTCTACTTGATCTGTTTCTATAACCTGAACTAAGTTTGACTTGAAGTTGCCTCCTGGAAACTTTATGTTTTTTTCATCTATCACTTCAGTGTTTGCCTCTGCCCCCATGTTTTCTGATGAAATTGAACAGTCTGAATCTGTGTCTTCATAAAGAGCCAAATCCTGTATGTAAAAAATTCAATAATCAAATAAATAATAAGTTATCATATTAAAAAGCTTTAAGGGTTTAAATGAGCCCCAATGCAAACCATTTCTATTATTCTCCCAGGTTCTCCATCTAAATTCTGTATGTCATACTTTGTTTGCTTGCTAGGATCACTTTTAAGCTCCTCTTGCATTTTGACATTTGCACTCCTTAGGTGAGGTAGAAATTCTTTGACCTGCAGTAAAACCATTGCTGTTAAAATTTTTTTTAAATCATGCAAGTTTCAGTATTCTTTGACAATTCATAAAATGATAATTTTGAGACTAGCACGAAATCCACTACACCTTCTATTTACCTTCTGCAAAGAAGGTGATGGTGCAATTTTGAATGTTCCACCACTACGTTTTTTTTCTTTCAGAAGAGAGAAAACTACACTTTCCTTTGCTACAAATATAATACATTTTGAATTAGTATAAGCATAAATTTTGTATTGCTGCTGAAAAATTTAAAAAATATTTACTTTTTTGTCTTACTCCCTCTACATCGAGCAGTGCTTTGGAATGTTTTGGTTTCAAAAGATCATTATGCGACTTCGCTTCAGACGTCATTTTTTAAGGGTTAACAGACAATGTGAGAAATGTAACTTTCACCAATAGTTCGATCAGAATTCAGAAGTTCTCTAACTTTGCAACGATAGCAGACAATCTACACGTGTCAAATACAATCAAATTTGTAGCAAGCAAAACAGACGAAAGCTTGATATCGATCACAGAGATCCTACTCGATTCGATATATTAGCAGATAGGTCTCATATAGCCTCATAGGCTCATAGCATGGTCATGGCATGGTCATGGTTGGTCTACTTGGTCACCCTGGTTAAATTTCCTCTCGAAAAGCAACACAGTCTTCACCCGTGAATGGATACGGATCCGATTATGTTCTTCCATGAAAACGGATGCCGCGAGTGTTAACCAACGGATCCGTTTCCCTTCACTGATGGGCAAGTACTTCTAATCGCGCCACCTTTCCTCCGTACATGTAAGTACAGTATAGTTTTACAATGTCTACAGGATTTGTTTCCGTTTACGGATTCTTACCTAAATTTCACACATGCCTTTAATTTTCATTGACAACTTTAAATCAATTAATTAGTTTTCATTGAATTGTTTTTTTTTCAACAGCTGTTTCCTTTTAGATTAAAATATTTTTATCGTAAGTGCGTAAGGTAGTTGAACAAAACATTTTTACGTGTATAAATTCATATTTCATTTTGTATTGAAATTGTTGAATATGTCTGATAAATACAAAAATACAACTGAAATACTGACATTTTGTATTCTTTATTCAATATTAAATTAGTAATTAATAATAATCAATAATATCTAAGTGTTTTACGTTTATTTTCTAATGGAAAAAGACGAAATTTGAACCGGCGCCAAAAAATGATGGCCGCCGTCGTGCTCTTTCACGATTGGTTCATTTATATTGGCTGATTCCTAATCTAAAACCATGTTTAATGACGTCGTACTAAGTGTCAACGTGATCCTCATGAAAAGAGAATCACGAAAAGTATAATGTTTATTAGTTTAAGTGATGCTAATTATCCGAACGGTGTACGAAAAGTTGGGTGTGTATGTACGTCATCCCACCCCCCCCCACCCCCAAAGTTTACAAAATTGAATAATTAATTGCATCCAAACGAAAAATGCAATCATTATAAATTTTACGGCAATCGATAGCTCTCACCAAGAGCTTTCGATTTCTGTAAAAAAAAATTAAAATATTAATATAGAAAAAAATCCTGTCATGAGGAAAAATTTTCTGTCTTATCGGCTAGACCGAGTTACGTGTTACAGCGAAAAAACGGGAAATTTTTTCATCACGATAGGATTTTTCTTTAAAAAAAAATGGTAATGATTTTATTATCGAGAAATCAGGCGGGATTTTAATGAGAGGTAGAAGGAGTGAGTAAAGGACGCTTTTATTTTCACATTGTGCATCTTCCAGCCCATTAGTACAGCTTGTTCCCGGCAGGTGACAGCACTAGTGACCCTTGCTTGCTTGCAGCCTGCGATACTGCATACTGGTCTGGCCACCACACCAAGGCATTAACATTAAAGCGTTCTTAACTTTCATCATCATCGCGTGGCGGAAATCGAATACCGAATAGCACACCCGGCTAAAGGTGAAACGCAAATTAATCTCTCTTTTCCCCGGATAACTTCAGTTACCTGTGGTTTAATTGTTTAATTCGGTCGTTTACCAACAATCGCGTTTTCAAAATAGCCATTGTAATAGAAATTTGTTTTTTCGTCTTTTACATGTTCGGCCATTTTGCTGTTGTAAATCAGCGGCAAAGTCAATTTGTTTTCATTTAGGGAGTGTTTATTTTGAAACACGGAACGCCCGCTGTCAAAAACATAGTTTAACATCCACTACTTTTGGTCATAGCCTCTATCATGGGGGACAGTGATGATGATTACGATCGCCGGAGAAGAGACAAGTTCCGGGGAGAAAGAAGTGAGTATCGTGCAGCTGGAGAGTCTGGAAGAAGAGAGGAAAGAGGAAACCCTCGAAGAGAAGAGTGGAATGACAGGTTTGGCAAATTTTTATTCAATGTGTGTTATCGTTTCACAAAAGTTTTTTTTTAATTAGAGGACTAATGGAACCCAGACGAGGAGAGTCCTGGAATTCACAGAGAGGATCACGTTCCCAACCACGTCATGAATACCGTGAATCTTACCGTGGCCGTGAACGATACAGCCCTGCTGGTGGTTATGATGCACCCCAAGTACCCAAAAGAATGAGACCTGACTGGTAATTCAATGACCGCTATGTTAATGAAAGATGTACAAGATCTTTTTTATAACAACTTGTTCAATATTTCATCACCAATGCAGGGAAGATAGACGTTATGGTTTTGATGGTGGTTATGGCCCAAACTTAGGATCTTCCTGGGGCCAGAATGAAGCTGTCATCAATACTCCACCCAGTGCAGGGAATTTTGGTGGCTCTTCATCAAGGTACTGTTAATGAAGAGGTTAAAAATTCTTAAATTTTCAATGATTTTTTTTTAGAGGGGATGAATTTCCAACCCAACCACCAATGATGTCTTTCAAGGCCTTCCTTGCTGCTCATGATGACTCAATTTCGGATGAAGAAGCTGTAAAAAAATACGCTGAGTACAAGCTAGAATTTCGCCGACAGCAGCTGAATGAATTTTTTACAAGCCACAAAGACGAAGAGTGGTAATGTTTATTTAATCTTCTTTTTTTCTTAAATATTATTTTCTTTATCTATAGATATTAAATTTTAAGAAATGTTGTGGTCAGTTATTTCCATGTTAAGAGATGTACGATGTGAGTTGCCTTTTGTTGGTGGAACTGTTTTATTTGCATTTATATTAAGAATTAGTCGCGTATAGTCGATTTCGGATAATCAATTTACATATATTTAATCCCCCCTGTTTTTCAGCCGATTGACATAGCTGCTATTGACGTCCCTCCGTTTATTTCAACCATCTCCGACCTTTCTTTAAAGGTGCCGAGCCATCTGTCAAAAGAGCTACTTGAAAATCAATTTTTAACTGTGTGAACATGACATGTCTCCAGAACTCCAAAGTGTGCGTTAGAGTAGGGTTCAACTGCGCGCAATGCAGTGGTCAGTTAGTAGCTAGGGTTAAAAAAGAATCCGTACCGGGAGAACAGGTGAGGGAAATCTTGGCCTCTTGAAAAGTGTGGTCCCTGGCTGGTTATTCTCATTTCAACTTTGAAAATTGTGATTTGTTATTAATTTTTCTCCTACTTTTTCGTGTATGTGAATGTTCAGGTTCAAGTTGAAATATCACCCAGAGGAAAACCAAAAGAGGAAAAACGAGCATCAGGCCCATATTGAAGTAAGTACTGATAAATTTGGTAGATGATTCAGCTAATTATTTTGTCTTTTATCCTTTCAAAAGCTTCGTGTTAAGACCATGTTGGATCTAATAGGAGAGGGTTATTTAGACCAAGTGACAATTGACGCAGATCAATCAGAGAAATTAGTTAAGCTGCTTGACACGGTGGTCATTAAACTTGAAGGCGGCTCTGAAGTAGATCTTCAGGTACTTGAGAATCCTCCCGTACAACCAGCTGTTGAAAAGGTTTGTCAATTATTCTCAAGCAATTTTTTTTCCAATAATTTTTTAATCATGTATGTTTGATATGTACACAGCTTAAAAAGAACCCAGAAAAAGTTGTAAGCGAGGGTGACAATAAAGAACCCGAAGAAATGCAAGAGGGAGAAGATGTGAAAGATGATGGCGCATTGGAAGATTCAAAAGCCGAGACTAACGAGGAGCAGAAAAATGCCGCCAATAATAAAGGTATTTTGTCTATTTTGTGCTATTTAGTTTTAGTTAGTTTCGATTTATTGTAATGATTCATTTTTCTTCTAGGGGGTAAAAGAAAGAGAAGTGGTTTCGATTCCGACAGTGGGAGTGATTGGGAACGCGAAGGCAAAGGGCAATCCGATGTTTCTGAAGCACCTCAGAGCCCTGATGGTAAGTTGGAAGGTGGAGATGCTAGTCCATCCCATACAACCGAAGAAACAGAGGAAACCCAAATAAAAGAAGTTGAGAAAGAGAAGGTTGAAGAAGGTGAAGAAAAAACAGAAGAAAAAAAGGAAAATGGTGCGTCTGTGCAACCCCGAGAGTTACACCGCACCGCTTCAATATTTCTCCGTAACTTGGCACCTACTATCACAAAATTGGAGGTCGAAGCGGTAAAGCACAATTTTTTTATTTCTCTGTTATGTGGGAGCTAGTAGCTTATTTTGCCTTGGTGTTTCTGGTTCCATTTAGATGTGCAAACGATACCCAGGATTTCTTCGTGCGGCTATTGCCGACCCTCAGCCAGAACGCAGGTGGTTTCGACGTGGTTGGGTGACGTTCGAACGTAACGTTAATATCAAAGAAATTTGCTGGAATTTAAACAACATTCGGGTAAGTCTCGTGTCGTTTGATTCATCCGTTTTCTGGTGTACTATTATTATTATTTTCTAGCTACGTGACACCGAATTGGGAGCCATAGTGAATCGCGATTTAAGTCGTCGTATACGTACTGTTAGTGGCATCACGTCCCACAAACAGGTTGTCAGAAATGACATCCGTTTGGCAGCCAAAATCATCCAAAATTTGGATGCACGTTTGGGCCTTTGGGTCGATGAAAGTGAAAAATCCAAAAATCCAGCTGGGGCTGAATCGACTCTTAGCTTCTCCGGAACGAGCAGGAACCCTGTTCTTCATAATATTACAGACTTTTTGATTGAAGAAGCTTCTGCCGAAGAAGAAGAGCTTCTGGGTGCATCGGCCAACGAAGAAGGAGAAGAGGCTGATGCAGCTGCAGGCCTCACTAGGGACGATGAGCTAATCAAAGTCTTAGATCGCCTACTCTTCTATTTGCGTATCGTTCACTCAGTCGACTATTACAACCACTGTGAATATCCTAATGAGGATGAAATGCCAAACCGTTGTGGCATAATGCACGCACGTGGAATTCCACCATCGTCCAAAGTAAGTTCGCACGCCTGAGATTTCTTGCCTCAATAATAAGCATAATTATTATTCTCACAATTGCCAATATTTTAAATAACTAATTGAACATATAGGTCACCCAGAGTGAAATCAACGATTACTGTAGGTCTTTTGAAAGTAAAATTGCTTCATTCCTGGAACCTATAAAACGCTTGAGCGATGAAGAAGCCAGCAAGCTGGGATTGAAAGAATCTAAAGCGTAATGGCTCTTTTTTTTCCTATTTAGTTGTAGCATTAGGATAAATTCAATTTTGCCGTTTTCCAACTATTTTTATTTGTTTATTTATTTTTCCCTTTTTTTTCTTCAACCGTTACAGTGAAGTAGAGAAATTCGTCGCAGCTAACACTCAGGAACTTGCCAAAGACAAGTGGCTGTGTCCTCTCTCAGGAAAGAAGTTTAAGGGTCCTGATTTCGTACGCAAACATGTATTCAACAAACATGCCGAGAAGGTTGATGAAGTACGGAAGGATGTAGAATACTTCAACAACTACCTACGTGACCCAAAAAGGCCTCAATTGCCTGAACATCCTGGAAACCGAGCTGCGGGAGTTAGACCTTCGCCGATAAATGAAGCCCAAAGGGGCGACCATTTCGGTCCACCCGGAGGTTTTGGGTAATTTTCCGTCTTGTTTTTACCTTCATTTTTATTTTACTTTTTGCCGGGAAATAAGTAATCAAATATTTGTTTTCGCAGGTATGGTAATTTTAACTACGGCGGTGGAAGAGGAGGTTTCGGTGGAGGTGGCTTCGGAGGACCTAACAATTTTGGTAACGTTGGAGGAGGAGGAGGCAGAGATTTCGGCTTTGCTGGGCGAAATAATCGAGGAGGAAGAGGCCGTGGGTAAGTGATTGCTTTGTTAGGTTCTCTCAAATTGCTCTTTTGGGGGAGGTTAGGGGTTGTACGGTGGTTTGCGTATGGCGAAGTTTTTAAGCTCAGCTGTATGACTTGTTGCAGGCCCCAACAGTCCTCGTATGAAGGTCGGACAATAATTGGCTATGATGACGTTGATACTCCAGCTGACTTCGACGTCTTCTAATAAAGAACAAGCTACCCCCCAAACGTTGTTTTCTTTGCTTTCGTTTGAATACCAGAAACTGTTGCTTTCCTTCCCTTTTAAGCGGTAAACCACATTTCCATAATCATTTCCAATCGTTAGCCGGCCTTGAACACGTTTTAATAAAAAGCTGGGCATTATGCTTGGCTAAATATTTTCCATAGGAATCAAAATATTTCATTTATTTTTTTTTCCCTTTTTTTTTCTTTCGCATTTTGATAGTGGTGGTCTCCGTCATATGTCACACTATCGGGATCTCGATCGACCCAACGATGAAGAATTTTGAACCTACAAATTTCGTATGTCGACACTGCATAGGTGTATCGTTTAACTTGATCCCTTGATTTTATCTGACCAACACCTCCCTTGCTGTCTTCACTTTTTTAGTTGGAAAGTTTGTGGATTCATGTTTGCAATGATGCACGTTCATTCTTTCATTTTGTCATTCAGTCGTGAGTTCTCGAATGCGCTGGTTTTTTCTTTGTATTACAACATGAACCGGAACTCTTTATATTAAGAAAGTCTGTGTTGATTAATATTCTATTAGCGACCTTAAGAAATCATAGTTAATAGGTATTCGAAGTTTAAACATATCTCATCATAAAAAAACAAACAAGAAAACTATGGTAAAAGGCTTGTTGTATTACGGTTACGGTGGACATGCCTTGCGCATGGGAGATGATTTGGACGAATTTACAAAATGAGTTTTTGGCGGACCACGAGAGAATAGGGGCCACAAGAGAGAATTAAAACTATGGCACATGGCAGATGACTACAACGTCTCTTAGCAAAAAGCAAGAAAAACGCTAAGAAATCCTGGAAAGATGGGAACTGGAAGGAAAACGAAGGCGGATTTGGTTTCATTCGAAGACTATTATACGACCACACAAGACATGCAGAATTAAGTTTCAATTAGAGTTCAGGTTATTGACTTCAGGTCAAACCTACAGTCGATTGAGTTCGCTGTTCTAAAATTGCTCTCCACAATCGCAATTCGGTACCGCCACGCAAGCCAAGCCTTCGAAGATCTTCTCTGGTAAAGAATGCAATCACATCGGCCAAAAGATAGCCTTCCGAAGTGAACAATGCTATTTCATTGTCTTCCAAACCGTTGGCTTCTAACCACGAGACGAGCAATGAGTCAACGGTGGGATCACCTAATCAACCAGCCGATAAATTATTTTAGGGATTGTAAAATACCATTTAGATTCATACTTTCGGCAACTCGTTCTGGCAGTGGTCTCGACGGTAAAAGGTGCTGAAGCAATTGTCTTTGCATCTGTTGATGAGACAGTGTCGCCAGCAAAGTATTCTGGTAACTGCGCTGCGTGTCCACCAACTCGTGCATCAAACGCAAGTTCTCGCGCTGCACTGTTTCTAAGGTACTCTTAAGTTCTTCTCGAAGTCTCTCGTGATCCTAATACCAAAACATGGTTAGAAAAGAACAAACAAACGAAACATACGAATCTGTTTTCAATTTCTTTCATCTCACTGTGGATTCTTTTGGCGATTTGTTTGAGTTGATTGTTGAAACTCCTGAGGTTGATCCTTCTTCTACTCTTTCTCCAGCCTCTTCCCAAGCTTCGAGCTGTTTACCCTCGCCGCTTCCATCCACCCTGTCTCTGTCATCACTCTTAACAACGAGAAGCATGAGAAAGAAACAAGATCGACGTCTGATTTCAATTGCTAATACCTTTATCCGTCTTGATTCACCCCCAGCAAGATTGGCGCCTAGTTCTGGACTCAAAACTGTAATTGCTGCTTGAACAGCGCTGCGAACCAAATTGTCAAGCGCAAACATCCAATGCGGCTTGATGCTGTGCATCCGCAAAACGGCATTCACCTAGATGATTGAGAAGAAAATTCAGATTAAAAGAAACGTTAACCAACTTGTGCCAAATAAGAACACGGCAACATATAACAAATGTACAGGAAAAAATATATATTAGACAGAATCACTTACTGCATCCTGGAAGAGGTATAATGCGAGTTGAATGTGATTAAGTGCAAGCACGTCAAAGTCGACTTCTTCTCGAAGCGTACTTATTGCTGCTTCGATTGCAGATTTGTTTTGATCTGGAATAAAATCACGCAGGCCCCGCATCAACGTCAGTAAATGTGGTGCAGTCAGCGGAGTTTGTCCAACTTCACGTTCCAACGAGCGAAGCCAAACTTCACAAATCTTTTTCCCATCTTGCGAAAGAACGCGCGTCAACGTTTGTCGTCGTTGAGAATCTTTTTTCAGTGTATAAAACCCATCTTCCGGAGAAAGTTCGACTCCTTCGCCCAAAATGCCACCGCCTTTAGATGAGCAACCATCGACCTCAGGGCTAAGGGGGAAGGGGCTCAGATAACCTGAAGATGGTCCAGTGTTTGTTCCATGGCTGTTTGCAGAGCTTCGCCTTCCACCGACGTGAGAATCCTCGTCCAATGACATTACAGTGCTTGAAAAAAGAGTAACATATAAGTTATGATTTTTTAACGTCATAGACAGAAGTTTAAGTTTAAAATATTTACCTAGTTGTAAAGCTTAACTGCGCTGGGACCGTGACCGGCGATGACATAGGTGAATGTATAGATGTATTGGCTGGGCTTGTTTTTGTCATATAAGCAAATCCACTGGAAGCGATCAACAGAAGAAAAATCAATTAAAATGATGGAGAAGCTATTAAATGAGCAGCAATCTTGTTAGTTTTACGATTCAGGAACTGTTTGTCAATACTTTTCCTCGGGCGAGCTAGCCATTCTTGGTAGGTGACTACCGCGTTCCGTCCGGAGCATGGAACGATCTCCAACGGGAACTGATACACTACGGCTGTATTCTTGGTTAGACGGCAGACGACCCATTTTTTTCTTCCTACGACACATCACAAAAGAAAATATGTTTGCATTAGCTAACTTACGGCAAGGAAACTGAGAGATCAAAACGAACTCGGATAGAAAGTTTTCCTCCATTAGTTCTGCGGCAGTTGCTCGTCGATCTGGATCGGGCTCGAAGCAACGCAGGATGAAATGTTTGGCTCGGTCTGACATTTCGACAGGAATCTCAGGGTGCATTTTGTAGTATCCCACCTACACAGGAGGATAATTTTTAAAAACTATTTGTTTACGCGATATTTCAGATGTGTTATACCTTAAACATGGCGGCCTCGGGTGATCCCAATTCAATAAACGGCGGTTTACCAGTTGCCATTTCAACAATAGTACAACCAAGAGACCAAATATCTGCTGGAGCTCCATAGCCACGTTGCCCTTTGTCGATTACTTCAGGCGCCATATATTGTAAGGTTCCAGTAAATGTTTCCGTGCTGAGACACAGACCAGCAAGTCGCTTTGACGTGCCAAAATCGGAAATTTTAACCACACCACTTTAAGAAATAAAACAAAGGATTCACAAAAGAAAAATATTGGTTGCATTTTTACACCATCTTAATACCTGTACGTATTCACGAGAACATTATCGCCTTTGATGTCCCGATGCACAATTTTTTGGTCATGGAGGTATTTCAACCCTTGCAAAATTTGACGCGTGTAATAGGCAATGGTTGCCTCATTCTCCTTTAAAGGACCCCATTTTGATCGCAAAAGCTCAGAGAGGCTGCCTCCTGGCACTTGTTCCATAAAAATTTTGAAAAATCCCCCTTCAGATATAGAGCCCAGATATTTAACGATATTCCGATGTCGCAGCTGTGAGTGGAGTCTAATCTCTTCGTGAAGAGGTTGCACTTCACCGATATCTTTTTCGGGAACTTCTTTGACAGCAATCCTCACTTGAGTGTCAAAATCGCGAGCCGCGTATACGACACCGTAGGTTCCTTTGAAAGATTTTTTAAAGTGTGGCTTATTTGTTTTAAAAAATTTGCCTCTTCTTAATTTGACTTACCCTTTCCCAACACCACTCGTCTACTCTGGTCGTCCAGTTCATATTCGTAACGAATCGCACCGGGAGTCAAATCACTATCGAGATCTGTAAAAGCTTCGCCCAGGTCAGCGGTAAGCTGGAGAACCAGATCGTAGAACATTTGGCGACAGGCAGCTGATGGGAAAATCATTTGAAAATCGTCCGAGTTTTGGTGTACGTAAAGAAAAAGACATCGTTCGTCGCGTTTGTAAAGAGAGACACTCTTGATCATTTCTGCATTGAATAACCAGTGATGAACTTGGCGACATTTTCCCTAATGTCCCCCCCAAAAAGAACGTAATCAAATCAGACCTAGTGAAATAAGAATGAACCTTGATGTAAACTTACCAATAAACTATCCAAGCACATGTTCCAGATTTCCAGTGACTTCTCCTCTGCTCCCAGGTGAACATTTACGTAGGACGGCATAAATACTTTTGTGGGTTCCACGATAACAATCGGAAAGCGAATTGTTTCCTCCGTTTCTGTTTTTGTAGCTTCTACGAAGTATTCTAACCAGAAATTGAAGACCTGTTCTTCTGGAGATGGCGTTGATTCACCCGCACCGCCAGTGCTTTCGTCTGCTTTATGTCGGAAGCGATTGATCAGCGTAATATTGCCAATGGTAGATTTCAAATGCCAATTGGGAGGTTTCAGTTTAAACATGCATTCCGCTGCCTGGACCGCCTTGCCATAATCTTCCGCCAAGACGCAGATCTCGAAAAAAGTTGCCACGTCCCAATAATCTTTTAGGGACGAAAGAGATCCCTTGCGTCCTATCAGATTGTTGAGCACCATGCCAATATGTTGCAATTCCTCCGACTTGGAAAACTCATTTCCCGCGATAACCAGAAGCGTGGCTAAATTGATTCCCGCGTACTCATTGGGTTGCACTTCAAAACCTAAAATAATTTGAAAAAATTTTTCATTATTCAATTGATTTGTGTTGATGACAATTTTAAGACTATAAAGTGTATCAGGCGGGGCAACAAAACGATCAACGTAATGGTAATTTTGGTTACAGGAGAAGAATATTTGGCACACAAATTTGTGCGGATACGAACCTTTCCTATACCAATGGATGGCATTCTGCAAACTATCCATGTCGGTGTGCTGCGATTCGACAAAGATGTCTTTGTATATACGTCCACATAGGCACAGAATGTCAGGAACGTGATTTTCTTTTTTTTCTAGTGCTTTTTTCATTACTTCTAGAGCTCTCTCGCGATCTCCTTCCCGATTTCTGCGATTAAGAGCGAATGCATACAAATGTCTAATGGCTGGTGTATGCGTGTAATGATGTCGGTTTGGTACCGTTTTTAGATCTTCTAACAATGTAACCATTGCATCGTAATCTTGAACCTCTCTGCAAATTGAATGAAAGCTACTAATAAATACTTTCCGAGAGAATATGTAAGACGTACGACGTTACCTGAAAGATATCAGCATATTCAGAATAACATCACCTGAGAGTATATTTGGATCATCAAGCCTCCTTCTCATACCCTGTAATGCTCTAATTAACTCTTGGCCAGTCCATGTTTCTCTAGCTTTTCTTAAATCAGCAAGGAATTTCTCCTTCATATGAGCCTTTGACTGTACTTCAACATCTTGTAGAAGTCTTCTTAGCTTAATGGATAACTGAATTTTAAATCCTGCTTCTGCTCCAGTATCTTCACCACATCCCAAACGGGCAGCAGAAGGATCAGTTTCAACACAAGTGCCACATTCTAAAGTACGATAAGATACAAACGTGTAATTGCTGCATGACCTCTGAAAAATAAAATTGATTGCATCAGTTGTAGTTCCAACCGGAGCTTATTTTTGAACTTTGTAAAATCATAGCACTTTATGAAAACCAATCAATACCTTGAGCATTAAAGTAAGTCCTGGGTCTATATCATTGTAAAGTAAGATATTTTCCTTCATGCCAAAGCTTTCCCTGACACCCAAATGATAGAACAAGGCACTTTGCTGAACTTGGTTTGATAAATCCACTAAAGCGACATCAGCATTGTAAAAGGTTTCCAAAATTGTTGTTTCACCAAAGTCAAGCTTTTCAAACTTTGAAAATATATGTAAGAACACTCTGTTAAGAAAAAAATTTAATAACAAAAACTCTAATACCTGAACATGATGGCAAATAGCATTCACTGCTGCAGTAGCTTGTCTGACTTCGTCAAATGCTTTTTTTCTGTGACTTAAATATTCACTTTGATTGAGGTCAATCACACAAACAGCATCCATCCTTAATCTGGCCGATATCGGTGTAACGCCACCAGGTCCGTGACCAGATATGTCGCTTCGACGATCGGATCCAACACTATCAGTCATTGTTTTGGTTCCTAACGGATAACAGTGGATTTCTTAGCCATTATCTGTGGACACCAAGAAGAAAAGGTATTCTTGCATTACCTGCACGTTGTGGTAAGCCATTCTAAGTAAAATATACATGCACAAATAAATTTAGGGCAACTGCCTCTAGAATCGTGTAGAAACAGATATGTGTCCTTGAGTGTGGATTAAAGATAAACAGCAACAATTGGCACAGTATAATAATATTGAAGTGGGAGCGCTCACACTCACAGCGCAGTTGGTTAAGAAATTAAGAATATAGAAGAGGGTTGAGAGTAGAATTCCGCTAGGGGCGCTGCGTTCCAAACAACATTGAGTTATCCTGCTGTTTTACTTTTACCCATAGCAGCATAGCTAGGGCGGCTAGGGCTCGGCCCCACGCCGTTCGTGTATCCCCGTGTCGGTGTGGATCTGCGATCTGTCAGATTAACTTTTTAGTTTAATGTAGCTATTTCCTTAAGTCTGTTCTGATTTTTTGTATTTATTGTATTTATTTACTTTATTACAATAAAACGAAAATGAAACAACATAATTAATGGGTAAGCTCGTTGTAAAAATGGCGTTTTTGGTGGCTAAATAAATAATAATATAGACGTAGCCTACATATAATGGTAACATTAATTTTTTGCTTCACTTTTTTAAATTATTGAAGCACTAGTAACTTTGGGCCCGTCCAGGGACGGGGGGATAGGTGGCGCTAGCGTATTTTCAACGCACTGCCATATATTCTTCCCTTGCCTTTTTTATTGTCCGTCTACTCTTCAGACTCTTCAAATGATGCTAGTGCATTTCATTTGGCGCTGCTATATAAAACACACAAAAGATGGATCTAATGACGCGGTATAGGGCTGTTGGACATCTTTTTTGACATTTGTTGCCATGGCAACAAATGTTAAAAGGGGATTCCTCTCAGCGTGAACCAACCAGATATCCATGACTCTGCTATGGCGTTTAAAAAAATGTAAATTTCATATATTTTTAATAAAGTAAAAAAATAATGTAAAAAATTTATAGTGTTACATAGTGTATTTAGTTTAAAAAGTACATCTCCAATATTAGTTACTTACCCACCCAAAAGCCAAAACCCCTTGTTTTAATCAAGCTGTCCCGTTAAGTTTGTTTTTTCATTTCCTTTTCAGATAATAAAGTAGTAAAATAGCGTTAAAAAAATTGTGTAAATTTCGCTCTTCTAAATCTAAATCAGACTTTTACCTGCAGATGAAGAGATCACCCATTTTCTTATCCGTGGGTAAACAGATCTAAACCGGTTCCAAACAAAAATGGGACCCAGATCCTAGAACCAGTTCCTGAACCCGGTTCCACGACCCTGTTCTAACAACCAGTCCCCAAACCGGGTTACACCGGTTCTGCAAAACGAGTACACTGAGTTTTTCCCGATTAGTAGTTAATTTCATTAGTAGTTTTTGAGCCGCCATATTAAAAAATGGTGGCACATCTAACTAATCCCGCCAAACAACCGCATCGAAACCGATTTGTTTCTAGACGGCACGAACCGATCGCACCAGATGGTCCATTTTTCGGGTAGATCAGATCGGGGAAAGAAAATGTGGAAAGTGAAAAGAGCTTCCTGGCCGTTCCTATAGAAGGCTATGGTTTTACCATTGCAGTTCCGGTGCACTCTCGAGATACGAGTCTTTCAATTATAACATGCAAACACATGGTGGGCAATGATGAGAAGGGCAAAGTAAATTTGCCATAACTAACATAAAATAAAATAATGAATGTCCCATATTCAACGCACCCTGCCACCCCCTCCCCCCCCTCGAAAAAATAAAAATGTCACCACCGACAAACATCCTTCTTCCAATGAATTTTTTTCAATTAATTTTCCAGAATTAAAAGGAAGTATAAAGACCTACTCCAAAGTTCCCAATAACTCCACTTGTCTAACTAATTTTATACATGCATAGACTGAAAGATCATTCACTAATCACTATACTCACCAAAAAAAAAAAAAAACAACCTCGAAGTTGAAATAATTTCCGCTTCGAAATTTATTCGACACGATTTTTCGGTATCGTCGTTGGTTTTTCAGAATTTTAAATGCCAACAACGTTTACAGTATATTAATGAAATCTTCGTCTTCGCTGAAATCATCATCAGTATCACCATTAATATTTATCCAATCAACTTCAACGGCATCATCTTGAACTAAGCCTTCGAATAAATTACATCTAGCACTTGCATTAGAGAAGTGCAAATATGGGCATTTTGGATCGAGTTGAGTAAGGCAAAGCCAACAAAAATAACTGCTGCAGCGAGGGCACGACATTTTGTTGCAACCATCTTTTTTCTGGAGAAAAAAGTACAATATTGGGAGTAAATCATCATATTTAACTAGTAAAACTGACGATAGAGCTTACCTCAATAGGTGCATTACAGTGTGGGCACGGCTTACTGTTCTGCCCTATCCAGGTCTCAGCCTGAATATCGTTTATCATGGATATTAGCTGTTTTTTCCCATATCGTTTTTCCATGTCAACTTTCGTTGAATCATCTCCGTTAGTGTATGTTTCAAACAGCTTCATTTTTTCCGCTGTACAGAACAAATTTAATGATTAGTTAAGTTTGAACGATTGCCAGTACGACAAATAATGATAACAAACGAACTTGAACTCATTTTGCATGGAGCAACTCCATGGTAGGTTGCCTTGCACATGAGACAAAAATGGAAGTTGCAATATGGACAGGAAACTAGATTGCTTTCTGGATCGTACGACACGGGATATTGACCTGTGCAGAAACATTTTGCATATGAGGTATACGAGGAAAACGATAGACAACTCCAAACAAAAACTTACACTGCTGTCGCGGGCAATACGCAATGTTGATCATCGATGCTATAGTAGATTGCAAAAGCAAAGAATCGTATCGCTCGAAGGCATCAGGACTTATTAATTCTTTTATCTATTTTGGAAGGTATTAAAAATATCCATTGCTTTTACTAACAATTTACCACTGTCGGTGTTAAAGTCATACTTGACCAGGCGAAGGTTGTGATGTGCACTTGTCTTCGGGACAAATTAATCCATTTACTGTTCCTTCGGTGATTTTGACCTCGAAATAGCTACTCATGCATTCTTTACAATATACATGACCACAGTTGGGAAACTGTATGCAGTTTGCTCCCAACCTATGGTCAAAGCAGACTTTGCATGTGTGACTAGCCTTATCAAACACCAATTGTTCTGCTATCCTTTCATATTCTCGCAACACATCTAAAAGGTCTCCTTCATACTGGTTATCACAAACAGCTCTGGGATCCAATCTTACAACTGATCTTGACCCAGGAATAGCAGTTGGCAACTGTTGATAATCCGATGGACCACATGACAGTCTAGAATTTTGACCTGTCATATAAACCCATGATAGGTCTAAGTAGCTGCAAATTTCTAGCCATTCCAGGGCTTCATACTGTAGTATTTGTATCCATTCAAACAGCACAGCCTGTCCTTTCACGTCATCCTCCCACTTCTGGTCAAGCTTTTGGCAAAGCTTTGAAAGCTAAAATGCAATATGTGCTGATCAGCATAAATGGTACCCATTTAAAAATTGGAAATAGAATGTACAATACCTGGTCTCGTCTCAGCCACTTACAAACCAACGTAAAATTAGGAGGCTTTTCTGATGGGTAGTTAACTGGGTAATTAAAATGCAATTCAATTGGAGAAAGATGTTGGACACGGAATGTGTGCAGCTGTCCATCTTTTTTTGCTTGAACTTCAAATGTTGTAGGAACTTCTGGCTTCACATATATGCAACCAACAGTGAGGTGACTGGAGTTGTTTATTTGGATTTGAGTCTCATCCAAAATACTTTTTAATGCCAGGATTTCATCATTTTGGGCTTCATGGTCTTCCATAGTTTACAAATGCTGAATGGCACAAAATACCAAAATACCTATTGATCCTGATAACCAGACACAGAAGAAATTTGTGTTTCTAACTACCTGGATTTTCCCAAACAGTCTTGACTAAGAAAATAGCTGATAAAAATATTTCTGTTTTAAGTTGTGATTGAACAGCACCCAGCAGTCTAAAAAAAAACAACAACGTGTTTTAAGCTCCCATCCATGACCATGAGGCCATGAACAAAATTTATTAATTTACCTTTCATAAAATGTAAACAAAATAGATCTTCCAAACAACTCGTGTACCACCGAAATGCTATTCTGTTAATTGCGAAAAGAAATCAAAACAAACGTGTTTAGTGCAAAATAGGGAATAAACTTTTCAGCGACGGAATGATGGAAACGGTGGGTGCGCTGAAGCAGAGTAGTGAGCAGGGTCTCGAGTCTGGCTGAAGTCACGATTTGCCATTGCGCCCCCAGTCGTCATTTTTTTTTCTTACGTAAGCGTTTAAGGCTTTCCCCCGTCGTTTTCTGTCTGCTTTACGACGGAAAGCATGGCCGATCTAAAGCAGTGAAGCTTAGGACTCAGAAAAATTGAAAGGAAAACAAATTTGTATCTGTTATTCTGTTTAACGTTTCACAAGCATATATGTTTTCGCGTCGCTGATTCTAATTCTCTATTGTAAATAATTGCTGGTTTATAATATTGCTCAAGATATGTTTGCAACCAGTCACGACCACACATCGCATTTTCACAGTCAAGGTCAATAGTATTGGTAACACAGTCAATGCTGCAGACGAGGTAGGCAAATTGTAATCCTGCCACCCTCCATCCTGACGTCAACAGGACCAGTAGATTGATACACTAATTAAGGGTATTTTTCTCACTCTTCCATGTATAACTTCAACGTTCTTTCAAATAGACGCCCATTTTGGCGCAAATTTCTGTATTCATCTCACAAATGAAGTTAATAGAGCATGTAAACGTCCAGGGTTGTCAGTTATGTTAAAGTAAAAATTTCTAGTTGTATACGAACTAGTAGGGCTCGGCCCCGATAGGCCGAGATCGGGTAAACCGATCTGATCTACCCGAAAAATGACCTATCTGTTGAGATCGGTTCGGGTCTTCCAGAAGCAGATCGGTTCCGGTGCGGTTTTTCGGGCAATCGGGTAAGATCTGCCGCCATTTTGGAAAATGGCTGCTTAATAGAAATTACATCTGCCGCCATTTTCCAAAATGGCGGCATAATAGATATCGGGTTAAATATCCGGGTAAACGAGTTAAAGTCCAGGTTAACGGGTATAAAACCGGTTACACCGGGTTTTTTAGAACCAAAATTGGGAAATTTTTCTTAGAACCGGGTCGTAGAACCGGGTCCAGAACCGGTTTTAGGATCTGGGTCCTTTTTTTGTTAGGAACCGGTTTGGATCTGTTTACCCGCGGGTTAGACAATGGACGATCTGTGATACGTCGGTTCCAAACCGAAAATCAAAGTTACCTACCCGATCGCCAAAAAAGCTACCCGATCGGCGCGGGGCCGAGCCCTACGAACTAGATAGGGATCGGCCCCGATTGGCTCTAATCGGGTTCCCCGCCCCGCCCTGCCCCGGAAAAAGGCAATCGGGGCTGAATCGGTTTGGCATTTCGTCAGCCAGGGCGGGGCGGGGTAAAACCCGAGGTAAACCCGATTACTCCGACGCCATTTGCAAAAATGGCGGATTTAGGCGCTATATTTAAAAAAGGGGCGAAATTTGCTGGCCTATGGGGTTTGTGATCGGGGCAATCGGGTCGAGTACCCCGATTACCGTATTGATAATCGATTTTAACATATCGATTAAGTTTTCACGTGGATCGATTAATAACAATCGGGGATTGTAATCGGATCGAAAATTTCCGCCCCGAGCCCCGAACGCCCCGCCCCGCGCCCCGAATAGCAAAACCCGATTGACAAAAAAGCACCCCGATTTAGGTCGAGGCCGATCCCTAGAACTAGAGCTGTAGCTGTGGGTCTGTGGCCCTGAGCAAATGGGACGGGTTTTTTCTTAAAGGGTTAAAATTGACGGGTTTTCTTCCTTAAAGGATTTTGAACCGGGTCGGCGATAAATGGCCCGTCCCGCTTGACCCGTGGGTTAGAAAAAATACCCCGAGTCGGGTCATGCCCCGCGCAGTCATCGGGTCAAACGTACTTTTCTTTGCACTTTTCAAGGAATTTTTCGATAAATACACACATTGTTTAATCTTCACAAACCGTTTTTGTTTATAACCTTAAACAACCATCATAAAAAAACTTGGAAAAACTGTTAAGTTTTAAGGTCTGAGTTAACTGTACAAAAAAAAATTATTAATCAGAATCAGAATATTCCTCCATAAGTTTCTCATCAGAGTATTCATCCAAAAATGGCTGAACGTACATTTCTGCTATCATTCCTAGTCTGTATCAGGATGGTCGACAGATAAGAGCATCGACGGTCTCAGCTTTTAGACTCATCCGGGCAATGCCAAAAACATCCTTGCCCACGATAAATGCCCTTCCACTACTTGCACTTGTCGCTGGAATGCTAAGAATTTCTTAAGGCATATGACCCAAGCGAGGCCATCGACAAGAGGGGTTGGCCCAATAAGTGTACACTGCGCGGGGATCGCAGTCGGCCGGTTCAGTTCTCTTAACCTCGTACTCTCCTATTTCATCTTTTTCAAAATTCTCTGCTGACCTATTTTTTGAGAGAACGCTTGTGATATAGCTGTGGTCGAATGCTGGTCGTTTTCCAGTTACGACTGGCGAAGTGACTTTATTGCTACCTTTGCTGAAATGGAATGACTTCAGTGCTCATGGTTGTGGGATGGTGGTGAAGAATGATACCAATGTAAAATAACTCACGCTTGCATAACTCTACTTCTGATGAGATTCTCGCTCACAGGGTAAAAGGCTTCTCAGGGTTCTACCCAACAGAAGCCCAAGAAGAAGAAGAAGAAGAAGAAGAAGAAGAAGAAGAAGAAGAAGAAGAAGAAGAAGAAGAAGAAGAAGAAGAAGAAGAAGAAGAAGAAGCAGAAGAAGATGATGCTTGGTTTTTCGATTCGAAGGCAACCATGCTAACCACTATACCACCATCGCCTGTATTTATTGTACATGTTTCTATATCACATTCATTCCACAGTGACATCTCCCAAGAGAAAAATTTGTCAGGAGTGGGATTTGAACCCACGCCTTCATTGAAGACCAGAATACTGATGCTTCCCTATGAGAAGTAAGGTTTTCCCCTTGAGTCTGGCGCCTTAGACCGCTCGGCCATCCTGACATACTTTTCTGGTTTCACATTTAAAACTGCTGGTATCACAGTGTTGTCACATGAAAAACAACTTCATGCATCGTCACTCTGTCTATCAACAAACTGAATCAAACACTTAAAAGTTAATCCACAAAGTTTTCGCCAGCTTCTTAAAGTGGTTTCTACGAAAACATTAAACATGCATGAGTAAGTTGCATTTGAAATCAGTCTAAGAGAAGAGAAAACAGCCTAAGAAATCAATCGAAGAAAAGAATACACTTGTACTTGTGCACGGTGTATGACCTAATGTATCTACGACAAGAATAGCGTTTTCCTCGACTTCTTGGTTTCGGGTCCCGTGGTACAAGTGAGGACGCACCATTGCCATACATCTATTGATTTCTGCTAATGTGGCCATGAACCGAGCCGGATTATTGGTAAACTGTACCTATCATAGTTTCAGAATCACAAATCAATTCCATATTGTCTAGTGGTTAGGATACCTGGCTCTCACCCAGGAGGCCCGGGTTCAATTCCCGGTATGGGAACGTTTCTCTGCCGTTAAAATTATTCGTGTCTCGGTGAAGGACGAAATTCGTTTACAATTCGTCGTAACTCTAATACCGTTCTGAATTATGCCCATTTGAAGACTCCTCTTCGTATTTTTTAACTCGATTCCATTGCTCTGTATCATTTAGAAATTTTGGACAACAGGTAGTCGATGTTGATGCTTGGTTTTTCGATTTTTCCTAAATAAATATATATCGAGATGCGATGGCCGAGAATCGAACTCGGGTCGATTGCTTGGAAGGCAACCATGCTAACCACTATACCACCATCGCCTGTATTTATTGTACATGTTTCTATATCACATTCATTCCACAGTGACATCTCCCAAGAGAAAAATTTGTCAGGAGTGGGATTTGAACCCACGCCTTCATTGAAGACCAGAATACTGATGCTTCCCTATGAGAAGTAAGGTTTTCCCCTTGAGTCTGGCGCCTTAGACCGCTCGGCCATCCTGACATACTTTTCTGGTTTCACATTTAAAACTGCTGGTATCACAGTGTTGTCACATGAAAAACAACTTCATGCATCGTCACTCTGTCTATCAACAAACTGAATCAAACACTTAAAAGTTAATCCACAAAGTTTTCGCCAGCTTCTTAAAGTGGTTTCTACGAAAACATTAAACATGCATGAGTAAGTTGCATTTGAAATCAGTCTAAGAGAAGAGAAAACAGCCTAAGAAATCAATCGAAGAAAAGAATACACTTGTACTTGTGCACGGTGTATGACCTAATGTATCTACGACAAGAATAGCGTTTTCCTCGACTTCTTGGTTTCGGGTCCCGTGGTACAAGTGAGGACGCACCATTGCCATACATCTATTGATTTCTGCTAATGTGGCCATGAACCGAGCCGGATTATTGGTAAACTGTACCTATCATAGTTTCAGAATCACAAATCAATCCCATATTGTCTAGTGGTTAGGATACCTGGCTCTCACCCAGGAGGCCCGGGTTCAATTCCCGGTATGGGAACGTTTCTCTGCCGTTAAAATTATTCGTGTCTCGGTGAAGGACGAAATTCGTTTACAATTCGTCGTAACTCTAATACCGTTCTGAATTATGCCCATTTGAAGACTCCTCTTCGTATTTTTTAACTCGATTCCATTGCTCTGTATCATTTAGAAATTTTGGACAACAGGTAGTCGATGTTGATGCTTGGTTTTTCGATTTTTCTTAAATAAATATATATCGAGATGCGATGGCCGAGAATCGAACTCGGGTCGATTGCTTGGAAGGCAACCATGCTAACCACTATACCACCATCGCCTGTATTTATTGTACATGTTTCTATATCACATTCATTCCACAGTGACATCTCCCAAGAGAAAAATTTGTCAGGAGTGGGATTTGAACCCACGCCTTCATTGAAGACCAGAATACTGATGCTTCCCTATGAGAAGTAAGGTTTTCCCCTTGAGTCTGGCGCCTTAGACCGCTCAGCCATCCTGACATACTTTTCTGGTTTCACATTTAAAACTGCTGGTATCACAGTGTTGTCACATGAAAAACAACTTCATGCATCGTCACTCTGTCTATCAACAAACTGAATCAAACACTTAAAAGTTAATCCACAAAGTTTTCGCCAGCTTCTTAAAGTGGTTTCTACGAAAACATTAAACATGCATGAGTAAGTTGCATTTGAAATCAGTCTAAGAGAAGAGAAAACAGCCTAAGAAATCAATCGAAGAAAAGAATACACTTGTACTTGTGCACGGTGTATGACCTAATGTATCTACGACAAGAATAGCGTTTTCCTCGACTTCTTGGTTTCGGGTCCCGTGGTACAAGTGAGGACGCACCATTGCCATACATCTATTGATTTCTGCTAATGTGGCCATGAACCGAGCCGGATTATTGGTAAACTGTACCTATCATAGTTTCAGAATCACAAATCAATCCCATATTGTCTAGTGGTTAGGATACCTGGCTCTCACCCAGGAGGCCCGGGTTCAATTCCCGGTATGGGAACGTTTCTCTGCCGTTAAAATTATTCGTGTCTCGGTGAAGGACGAAATTCGTTTACAATTCGTCGTAACTCTAATACCGTTCTGAATTATGCCCATTTGAAGACTCCTCTTCGTATTTTTTAACTCGATTCCATTGCTCTGTATCATTTAGAAATTTTGGACAACAGGTAGTCGATGTTGATGCTTGGTTTTTCGATTTTTCCTAAATAAATATATATCGAGATGCGATGGCCGAGAATCGAACTCGGGTCGATTGCTTGGAAGGCAACCATGCTAACCACTATACCACCATCGCCTGTATTTATTGTACATGTTTCTATATCACATTCATTCCACAGTGACATCTCCCAAGAGAAAAATTTGTCAGGAGTGGGATTTGAACCCACGCCTTCATTGAAGACCAGAATACTGATGCTTCCCTATGAGAAGTAAGGTTTTCCCCTTGAGTCTGGCGCCTTAGACCGCTCGGCCATCCTGACATACTTTTCTGGTTTCACATTTAAAACTGCTGGTATCACAGTGTTGTCACATGAAAAACAACTTCATGCATCGTCACTCTGTCTATCAACAAACTGAATCAAACACTTAAAAGTTAATCCACAAAGTTTTCGCCAGCTTCTTAAAGTGGTTTCTACGAAAACATTAAACATGCATGAGTAAGTTGCATTTGAAATCAGTCTAAGAGAAGAGAAAACAGCCTAAGAAATCAATCGAAGAAAAGAATACACTTGTACTTGTGCACGGTGTATGACCTAATGTATCTACGACAAGAATAGCGTTTTCCTCGACTTCTTGGTTTCGGGTCCCGTGGTACAAGTGAGGACGCACCATTGCCATACATCTATTGATTTCTGCTAATGTGGCCATGAACCGAGCCGGATTATTGGTAAACTGTACCTATCATAGTTTCAGAATCACAAATCAATCCCATATTGTCTAGTGGTTAGGATACCTGGCTCTCACCCAGGAGGCCCGGGTTCAATTCCCGGTATGGGAACGTTTCTCTGCCGTTAAAATTATTCGTGTCTCGGTGAAGGACGAAATTCGTTTACAATTCGTCGTAACTCTAATACCGTTCTGAATTATGCCCATTTGAAGACTCCTCTTCGTATTTTTTAACTCGATTCCATTGCTCTGTATCATTTAGAAATTTTGGACAACAGGTAGTCGATGTTGATGCTTGGTTTTTCGATTTTTCCTAAATAAATATATATCGAGATGCGATGGCCGAGAATCGAACTCGGGTCGATTGCTTGGAAGGCAACCATGCTAACCACTATACCACCATCGCCTGTATTTATTGTACATGTTTCTATATCACATTCATTCCACAGTGACATCTCCCAAGAGAAAAATTTGTCAGGAGTGGGATTTGAACCCACGCCTTCATTGAAGACCAGAATACTGATGCTTCCCTATGAGAAGTAAGGTTTTCCCCTTGAGTCTGGCGCCTTAGACCGCTCGGCCATCCTGACATACTTTTCTGGTTTCACATTTAAAACTGCTGGTATCACAGTGTTGTCACATGAAAAACAACTTCATGCATCGTCACTCTGTCTATCAACAAACTGAATCAAACACTTAAAAGTTAATCCACAAAGTTTTCGCCAGCTTCTTAAAGTGGTTTCTACGAAAACATTAAACATGCATGAGTAAGTTGCATTTGAAATCAGTCTAAGAGAAGAGAAAACAGCCTAAGAAATCAATCGAAGAAAAGAATACACTTGTACTTGTGCACGGTGTATGACCTAATGTATCTACGACAAGAATAGCGTTTTCCTCGACTTCTTGGTTTCGGGTCCCGTGGTACAAGTGAGGACGCACCATTGCCATACATCTATTGATTTCTGCTAATGTGGCCATGAACCGAGCCGGATTATTGGTAAACTGTACCTATCATAGTTTCAGAATCACAAATCAATCCCATATTGTCTAGTGGTTAGGATACCTGGCTCTCACCCAGGAGGCCCGGGTTCAATTCCCGGTATGGGAACGTTTCTCTGCCGTTAAAATTATTCGTGTCTCGGTGAAGGACGAAATTCGTTTACAATTCGTCGTAACTCTAATACCGTTCTGAATTATGCCCATTTGAAGACTCCTCTTCGTATTTTTTAACTCGATTCCATTGCTCTGTATCATTTAGAAATTTTGGACAACAGGTAGTCGATGTTGATGCTTGGTTTTTCGATTTTTCCTAAATAAATATATATCGAGATGCGATGGCCGAGAATCGAACTCGGGTCGATTGCTTGGAAGGCAACCATGCTAACCACTATACCACCATCGCCTGTATTTATTGTACATGTTTCTATATCACATTCATTCCACAGTGACATCTCCCAAGAGAAAACTTTGTCAGGAGTGGGATTTGAACCCACGCCTTCATTGAAGACCAGAATACTGATGCTTCCCTATGAGAAGTAAGGTTTTCCCCTTGAGTCTGGCGCCTTAGACCGCTCGGCCATCCTGACATACTTTTCTGGTTTCACATTTAAAACTGCTGGTATCACAGTGTTGTCACATGAAAAACAACTTCATGCATCGTCACTCTGTCTATCAACAAACTGAATCAAACACTTAAAAGTTAATCCACAAAGTTTTCGCCAGCTTCTTAAAGTGGTTTCTACGAAAACATTAAACATGCATGAGTAAGTTGCATTTGAAATCAGTCTAAGAGAAGAGAAAACAGCCTAAGAAATCAATCGAAGAAAAGAATACACTTGTACTTGTGCACGGTGTATGACCTAATGTATCTACGACAAGAATAGCGTTTTCCTCGACTTCTTGGTTTCGGGTCCCGTGGTACAAGTGAGGACGCACCATTGCCATACATCTATTGATTTCTGCTAATGTGGCCATGAACCGAGCCGGATTATTGGTAAACTGTACCTATCATAGTTTCAGAATCACAAATCAATCCCATATTGTCTAGTGGTTAGGATACCTGGCTCTCACCCAGGAGGCCCGGGTTCAATTCCCGGTATGGGAACGTTTCTCTGCCGTTAAAATTATTCGTGTCTCGGTGAAGGACGAAATTCGTTTACAATTCGTCGTAACTCTAATACCGTTCTGAATTATGCCCATTTGAAGACTCCTCTTCGTATTTTTTAACTCGATTCCATTGCTCTGTATCATTTAGAAATTTTGGACAACAGGTAGTCGATGTTGATGCTTGGTTTTTCGATTTTTCCTAAATAAATATATATCGAGATGCGATGGCCGAGAATCGAACTCGGGTCGATTGCTTGGAAGGCAACCATGCTAACCACTATACCACCATCGCCTGTATTTATTGTACATGTTTCTATATCACATTCATTCCACAGTGACATCTCCCAAGAGAAAAATTTGTCAGGAGTGGGATTTGAACCCACGCCTTCATTGAAGACCAGAATACTGATGCTTCCCTATGAGAAGTAAGGTTTTCCCCTTGAGTCTGGCGCCTTAGACCGCTCGGCCATCCTGACATACTTTTCTGGTTTCACATTTAAAACTGCTGGTATCACAGTGTTGTCACATGAAAAACAACTTCATGCATCGTCACTCTGTCTATCAACAAACTGAATCAAACACTTAAAAGTTAATCCACAAAGTTTTCGCCAGCTTCTTAAAGTGGTTTCTACGAAAACATTAAACATGCATGAGTAAGTTGCATTTGAAATCAGTCTAAGAGAAGAGAAAACAGCCTAAGAAATCAATCGAAGAAAAGAATACACTTGTACTTGTGCACGGTGTATGACCTAATGTATCTACGACAAGAATAGCGTTTTCCTCGACTTCTTGGTTTCGGGTCCCGTGGTACAAGTGAGGACGCACCATTGCCATACATCTATTGATTTCTGCTAATGTGGCCATGAACCGAGCCGGATTATTGGTAAACTGTACCTATCATAGTTTCAGAATCACAAATCAATCCCATATTGTCTAGTGGTTAGGATACCTGGCTCTCACCCAGGAGGCCCGGGTTCAATTCCCGGTATGGGAACGTTTCTCTGCCGTTAAAATTATTCGTGTCTCGGTAAAGGACGAAATTCGTTTACAATTCGTCGTAACTCTAATACTGTTCTGAATTATGCCCATTTGAAGACTCCTCTTCGTATTTTTTAACTCGATTCCATTGCTCTGTATCATTTAGAAATTTTGGACAACAGGTAGTCGATGTTGATGCTTGGTTTTTCGATTTTTCCTAAATAAATATATATCGAGATGCGATGGCCGAGAATCGAACTCGGGTCGATTGCTTGGAAGGCAACCATGCTAACCACTATACCACCATCGCCTGTATTTATTGTACATGTTTCTATATCACATTCATTCCACAGTGACATCTCCCAAGAGAAAACTTTGTCAGGAGTGGGATTTGAACCCACGCCTTCATTGAAGACCAGAATACTGATGCTTCCCTATGAGAAGTAAGGTTTTCCCCTTGAGTCTGGCGCCTTAGACCGCTCGGCCATCCTGACATACTTTTCTGGTTTCACATTTAAAACTGCTGGTATCACAGTGTTGTCACATGAAAAACAACTTCATGCATCGTCACTCTGTCTATCAACAAACTGAATCAAACACTTAAAAGTTAATCCACAAAGTTTTCGCCAGCTTCTTAAAGTGGTTTCTACGAAAACATTAAACATGCATGAGTAAGTTGCATTTGAAATCAGTCTAAGAGAAGAGAAAACAGCCTAAGAAATCAATCGAAGAAAAGAATACACTTGTACTTGTGCACGGTGTATGACCTAATGTATCTACGACAAGAATAGCGTTTTCCTCGACTTCTTGGTTTCGGGTCCCGTGGTACAAGTGAGGACGCACCATTGCCATACATCTATTGATTTCTGCTAATGTGGCCATGAACCGAGCCGGATTATTGGTAAACTGTACCTATCATAGTTTCAGAATCACAAATCAATCCCATATTGTCTAGTGGTTAGGATACCTGGCTCTCACCCAGGAGGCCCGGGTTCAATTCCCGGTATGGGAACGTTTCTCTGCCGTTAAAATTATTCGTGTCTCGGTGAAGGACGAAATTCGTTTACAATTCGTCGTAACTCTAATACCGTTCTGAATTATGCCCATTTGAAGACTCCTCTTCGTATTTTTTAACTCGATTCCATTGCTCTGTATCATTTAGAAATTTTGGACAACAGGTAGTCGATGTTGATGCTTGGTTTTTCGATTTTTCCTAAATAAATATATATCGAGATGCGATGGCCGAGAATCGAACTCGGGTCGATTGCTTGGAAGGCAACCATGCTAACCACTATACCACCATCGCCTGTATTTATTGTACATGTTTCTATATCACATTCATTCCACAGTGACATCTCCCAAGAGAAAAATTTGTCAGGAGTGGGATTTGAACCCACGCCTTCATTGAAGACCAGAATACTGATGCTTCCCTATGAGAAGTAAGGTTTTCCCCTTGAGTCTGGCGCCTTAGACCGCTCGGCCATCCTGACATACTTTTCTGGTTTCACATTTAAAACTGCTGGTATCACAGTGTTGTCACATGAAAAACAACTTCATGCATCGTCACTCTGTCTATCAACAAACTGAATCAAACACTTAAAAGTTAATCCACAAAGTTTTCGCCAGCTTCTTAAAGTGGTTTCTACGAAAACATTAAACATGCATGAGTAAGTTGCATTTGAAATCAGTCTAAGAGAAGAGAAAACAGCCTAAGAAATCAATCGAAGAAAAGAATACACTTGTACTTGTGCACGGTGTATGACCTAATGTATCTACGACAAGAATAGCGTTTTCCTCGACTTCTTGGTTTCGGGTCCCGTGGTACAAGTGAGGACGCACCATTGCCATACATCTATTGATTTCTGCTAATGTGGCCATGAACCGAGCCGGATTATTGGTAAACTGTACCTATCATAGTTTCAGAATCACAAATCAATCCCATATTGTCTAGTGGTTAGGATACCTGGCTCTCACCCAGGAGGCCCGGGTTCAATTCCCGGTATGGGAACGTTTCTCTGCCGTTAAAATTATTCGTGTCTCGGTAAAGGACGAAATTCGTTTACAATTCGTCGTAACTCTAATACCGTTCTGAATTATGCCCATTTGAAGACTCCTCTTCGTATTTTTTAACTCGATTCCATTGCTCTGTATCATTTAGAAATTTTGGACAACAGGTAGTCGATGTTGATGCTTGGTTTTTCGATTTTTCCTAAATAAATATATATCGAGATGCGATGGCCGAGAATCGAACTCGGGTCGATTGCTTGGAAGGCAACCATGCTAACCACTATACCACCATCGCCTGTATTTATTGTACATGTTTCTATATCACATTCATTCCACAGTGACATCTCCCAAGAGAAAAATTTGTCAGGAGTGGGATTTGAACCCACGCCTTCATTGAAGACCAGAATACTGATGCTTCCCTATGAGAAGTAAGGTTTTCCCCTTGAGTCTGGCGCCTTAGACCGCTCGGCCATCCTGACATACTTTTCTGGTTTCACATTTAAAACTGCTGGTATCACAGTGTTGTCACATGAAAAACAACTTCATGCATCGTCACTCTGTCTATCAACAAACTGAATCAAACACTTAAAAGTTAATCCAC